>JAYJMB010007359.1:0-52813 GCA_036873735.1 Pouteria campechiana
TACTAATTCTCTCCTTCTTTGCCACTTCTCATGCTTGAACACCTAATTGAAAAACACACATCATACGTATCAAAATCGTAACACAATTGCATAAGAATAACAAATATCTAAGTATAAAAACGTATCTTATGAGTGAATGAAATCCACTCATCAATCATACCTACACTTACCTTTCCTACTCAGCCTTAGATTCCTACAATGTTATCTTCTTCATTTAGTTCAATGCTTCTGACTGAGAGGTGATCATTTGTACTTCTAGAGAAGAGATGCTTCTTCTTCTTCTTCTTTTTCTTCTTCTTCTTCTTCTTCTTTTTCTTCTCTTTTACTTCTTTGGGTTGCTCCCTCTCAACCCATGAGTCTTTTTCTGTTGGAGGTTGCTCCTCCTTTTCTTCTACTTGGATTCCTATAATCAAATCAATGGTATTAATTTCTTCTTCTTTTTGCTGCTCTTCTTTGTATTCTTCATTTTCAGTCTTTTCCCACACTCATATTTAGCTTAATAGGAAGATTAGTATCATCTTGCAGCAAATTATTTTTCCCCTAAGAAATTTCCTTTAACCTATCTAACATGTAATGCCTTGCACCCCCACCCTATACGTTTTAACCACACCACACCGGGGCCAATGTGAAACGCTATTATTCCCCTTCTTCTTAAGGTAAATTTTCTCATAACCCCACAATTTCCTAATTTTTAAGGAAAACATCCTACTATAATTCTAACAGAGTCTAGCCTGTATTATATAAATATAAACCTGTATTTATCATATAATTTTCTAATATTTATATCAATACTTTCTAATATAAAACATAACTATCAAAAATAACATAAAACATAAAATCATTAAATGCTTCTAACTTATCCATAGCCTAGAATCTGCTTTGCCCCATGATGGCGATAACACAATCCATTTTCATATCATACAAATTTTCCACTATTATTACGTGCAATTACACTACAAATATACATCAATTTCAATTAATACAATCATACAAATTATTATTATACATATACAAAAGGGATTCCAAATATGAGATTATATTATACCATCAAAGATGTCTTCTATAAATGGTCGCTAATCCCAAAACATAGCTGGGAGTCTTCACTTGGCCTATCAGCTAAAAATTAGAATAATAAGGTGTGGGTCTTGGCAACTCAGTAAGTAGGTAGAAATATAAAACAATAATAAACCAACAATCACATGTTCTCATCCAGAACATGAATACAAACTATTATAACTTGAATATATATCCAGGAGGCTCAAGTCCTCCTTAATTCACTATAATGCTCTATGCCCTTCAAGCATATACAACCATAACCATAAGCATGTCCACCAGACACCTCACATTACCTTACCTTTCAGCCACTCAGGGCTCATCACACCACACTAGGTGCCATGCAGATACCACACACACCAAAACTATGCCATACAAGCATATCCTCATAACTGTATCTCATAATATATCTATGTCAATAGGGAATGTTTCCCATTCCATTACTCTACATCCACATCATATTCATACATCAATAAATATAACATACGAGAATTTCTATTATTCCCATCCAACTAAGTATTCACATGCTATTATATTTATCAATTTATACACAGTATTAGGATAGTTCTTATCCCTTTCATTTAGACATCCATACACAAGAATAAGACTAAAATTCATAAAACATAGGATATTTTTTTATCCCAACAATCACAAGTCTATCACTAATAGGAAATACACACTATTCCCTATTAGTCAACTCGTGAGCAACAAAGGCATATCAACATAATCAAGGGATATTTCTTATCCCCAATATTCAGTAATCATGAACCTCATCCTTTAGAATATCAAGGGATATCTACAATCTCTCAAACAAAACATGCATGCCAGTAAACAAACAACGGGATATTCTATATCCCCAAACATTCATTCAAACATAACAAGGGGACACCTACTTACCTTAAGGGAATTAAATCCCATCATCTTCAGTTCCAAAACTCCACAAGTTCCATAGGTTCCATTTGCTCGATAGCCCTACACATAGCAAAATCTCATTCGTTTACAAGGCAACTTTGATTAACTCATAACAAGCTATGGAATTATGCTTTTTAGATCATATCAATCAGTCCATTAATAAGTCTATAAACCTTTCAAGCTCATAAAGCACTCTAACATTTATTACAAGTCCATCTAACTTATGTTCTTCTTTTATCATTTCCTACTAATGTATTTCATGTGTACATTCATCATAATTCAATTTATAGCAAGTAATTTTATATCAAAACCAATAATACTCTATCTCATTCATTAGGGTTTCAAGGTGCTTTTGTTTCTAACAATAAATCCTCATCACATAATATGTTTCATACTTAAACAGCTTGAAAACCATTCAATTAAGCTGCGAATTCAGCTAATTCAAGCTCACATAGCCCATACGCAAAACCCCCTTTTTAACCCTAATTAGGGCATGGTTCTAAAATCAACTTTTCTATAACCAATTTGCTCTTGAAAATTTCACATAAAATATAAAATCGCCAATTTTTACTATTCATAAAACCCTAATTTAGCAAAATTCATAATTTCTCATGCCAAATCACTATAATCCTTCTATTAAATTATTCCCCCATAGATTTATAACAAAACATATCATTTTCTTTACCAAAATCCACTATTTTTGAGTTGGGCTCCAAACCCTAGAAATTGAAAAATATGGAACTCGGTTGGGGAATTGATCTTACCTTCACTTTCATGCATAGCCATCCTCCCCAAATGAAGATCCAAGCTCCAAGGTTCATGTGGCTCCTTCCATTTGGTGAAAATTAGATTTTTCTTCCATTTTCTACTATTCGAATAGATGAAAAATTGGGTTTAAATGAAAGATCACTTGATTAAATAGCTAGGCAAGATGATTTCCTAGCTAAAATGATAAGAAATTAGGTGTAATGGAGCTAGGGAAAAAGGGGAATAAAGAACAGAATAGAACAGGGGAAAAAGGGATGGAAAAATGGCCAAAAGGTTGGTTATCTCACTTATATTGCCAAGTGGTGCTGCCAGTGCCAGCCCCTGCCTCCTCGTCGACTTGCGCTGCGGCACCTAGTGCTAGTTTCTCTACCTCGCCTTCTTTTCCTTTTTCCTCCTTTTTTTCCATTTATTTTTCATATACTTTTAATCATAATGTTTTCATATAATATTAACATCTAAGGCAAGAAATTATGCCCCAAATAAATTAAAATCAATTCATTTACATTATTTTCTTTTAAAATAATTTCTTTCCATTATTTCTAATGCCTCGAGCATTACGTAACATTTTTTTTTTGCAGTTTTATAGGTTAAGAAAAATTTGCAAACAGTGGGATAGAGAGCATGTAGCAAGGCATTCATTGCCTTGACATTGTCTTACCGTGCTCTCTCTCTTCATCCTCAACAAAACCAATAAAAATATTTTTCCATAAATCAAGGTCATTGGCTGTAAGACTAATTTTAAACCTTCTCTTCCATTGAACGTAGTTTGAACCATCAAATATGAAAGATAGGTGGTGTAGTATCCTTCACAAAATATTTAGGATGATAGTATTGGGTTAGCCATACAGATCTCTAAAATTAGTTATGTATCCCGCTTTGATACTACTTATTGGGTCCCATAGGTTGGCCAAACCCAAGAGAGTAGGGGTGAAGTGGGTCTATAAAAATTTCTTACTTAAACCCTGTTTAAGTAAAATCCCCTTTTTTCGTGCTTGTGTGCAAGTTTTAATGGAAGAAATAATGAAATAGTAAAGTGCAAGGAAAGTAAAGCAATCACAAATAGCACACACACAAGCAACATGAATTTTTATAGTAGTTCGGGCAACCTACCTCTTCTACTCTTCCAAGAGAACACTCTCCTTGTGTCTTAGGTTCCATTATCTCATATAATGAAAATACAATAATTTTGTCAGCATTCTTCTAAATTTCAGCTCCAGGGGGCATAAATAAGTGCTCCTAGCACTCTTCTAGATTCCATCTCTAGGAGGCGTAAACAAGTGATCCCAGTACACTTTTGGATTTTAGCTCCGAGGGCATAAACAAGCACTCCTAGCGCTCTTCTAGATTCCATCTCTAGGGGGCGTAAACTAGTGCTCACAACACTCTTTTAGATTCCAGCTCTAAGGAGCATAAACTAGTACTCCCAACGCTCTTCTGGTTTTAATGAACTTACTAGGAAACTTGTTCAATCTGGTTTCATGAGCTAACCAAAAATCTACCTTTACAAGTATTGGGTGTATAAGAGAACACCTCTATCTAGGCAGATGAGTACATATAGTTAAAGCACAAATATAAATGATAATACAATAAGCACATTATAGTGATTTTAAACTCCCTTGATGTATTGTTTATGTGGCATTGAAGCTCTTTGATCTTGACAGCACTTGAAGTGAAAACACTTGGGAGACTTGAATGGGTTTCTTGCTGGTTGATTCACCTTTGTTTGTTATAGTCCTCAAGCTCCTTGATAATTTCTAGGGAAGACTTGATTCGTGAATAATCTCCTTCTAATGTAAACGATCTTTCCCTCATGTGTTTGAAGAAGTAAGCCTTGAATGGATAGGAAAATGAAGCTCTTGAATGATATTTGAAGTTTAAAGCTCTTGGCTTAGGGAAGCAAAGATTTATGAAAGTGTTAGGCTAAATCCCCTTTACTTCTTCAACTTCTTCCTTCTTGATCCATCAATGCTACATTTATATATGCCTTGAATTTTAGCTATTGGTAGTAGGTGTACTCCATTAATGATACACGACCATTCTGATTAACACATTTAAATCCTCTATCTTCTAATTAATTCTCATCTACTGGAATGCCTACAACATCGAGCTCAGAGAAGATGATTTTTTGATTCTTAATAAGTATTCATCGAAGAGATGCTGTAATGGTTGATACTTTCATCAATTTTGAAAGAGCCTCATTAATACTAGATGAAGTCCTATGATTCAGTCTGTCTGTGGCAAGTAATAGACAAATCCAGTTAGTGTGGACAAATCATCTTCTCAATGATTTGTCTTGTACTTTATCTGCGGCAAGTGAAAGATGAATCCAGTTAGTGCAGATAAATCGTCTTTCCTATAGTTTGTCTTTTACTTTGTCCATGGTAAGTGATAGTCAAATTATAGAGGGGTAGATGAAGATGGCTTCTCATATACCAACACAGAGCAAGCTATTCATTTATGGCTTACTTAGATCAAACAAACTCTGTTGTTCTGCATTTTTCTGAGTTGACAAACGATCATTGGCTTAGTAAGCTATTCATCTGTAACTTATTTATGACAAACAAAGTTTATTATATACTTGTTGCTTTTATTTGTCTAAAATGAACTTGACTTCGATAGACAAACAATGACTTGGTTGATTCCATTTCATCTTGAGCTTTGTCTGTAGCAGTATTTCATCTTTGGTGCTGCATTTGTTTGGAGCACCTATCTATTTGGATAAACAGATTGATGCCTTGAATATATTTTAAATTTTCTCTATGTTCTTTTGTCTTTAAGACCTTCAACTTGATTCTTCATACTAAATGCTTGACAATAACTATTAGTACATAATCTTTAATCAAGTTTTGTTTCTCATCGAGACCATACAATTATAATAATAAATGATCCATATGAAATTTGCATAATTTGTAAAGCATGGATATGTACTTTAAATCATGATTTTGTATTTATAAGCGCATTTAAGCATTCATTCTTTTTCATTCAAAAAGATATCTCTTTAAGGCGCATTTAGCATATGATACAAGGCATGATATACAAGGTTGAAAATAATATGGATCAAGATGATTTCCCTTCTAGATTTATATCAAAATGTATATGTTTACACAATTGATATTCCAACAAAGCACACATATTTCAAGCATATATTTCTACATTTTAAGCTTCCTATGCTAGAAGCATCATTAACATAAATTAAGTCTTAAGACAAGTTTTGTTGTCATCAAAATCTTATAATAATCCTAACATGATCAATCTATGAAAGTGTAAGAACTACAAATTGAAGAACGACCATAGATTGAATGGGAACAATCTCAAGAAGAGATTGAAATTCTAGAGAAAGAAAATAAAGAAGATTGATTTGGGCTTCCTTGATAAGTATAAATCCGATATACATAACATGTTGAATTATTAAGGATCGACAGAGTTGATAAATTATGAGGCACCAATTTACAAACAATTAGTCCCCATATTTTATTTCAATTGGAAACCTAGCACCCATGCATCAATGGTGAAAGGAGTCAAAATTCAATTTGGAACAAGCTTATTATCTCTTAAACAACACCTAGGTGAGATATTGGGTTTACCAATAGATGAAGATGAAGAGAGGCTAAAGAAGGATGAAATTTTCAACAACTTATCCTCTAGAATAGTATACAAATCTGTCCGCACTTATATGAGGACTAAGGATCTCACTATAGAACTGAGAATGCTTAGGAAAGTTTTGAAAAACATGTTTTTGCCTAAGCTTGGGGGAACGGAGTAAGTGATTGCTAATGAAGCCAAAGTGTTATTGAAAATATACACTTATCAAAAAGTTAACCTCCCAAAATTCGTGTTCACTTCTTTTGGATACATGCCTCAAAGAATAGATCATTTAGTGCCTTACGGAGTATGGTTAACAAGAATATTTGAGCATTTTAAATTTCTGGTGCTTGGAGAATGATATCTACATGTATCTACACTCAATAAGGATTGGGTAGGAGAAACTCTACTAAAATGAATGGGCATTCCAGTATCAGATTATCTACCAGAGATGGATGAGAAAAATGAAACAAAGATGGACGATGATGATGAGAATGAAGAGAGGAAATAGAAGAAAGGGGAGAGAGACATGACAGGGATAGTCCTATTATAGAAAAAGATTCATCACTTCTTAGAGCTTCACCCGAAGTTGATATTCCTGAAGACTCTACATATGCAATGCTATCACTAGAAGTAAAGAAATAGTAGAACTAAGAAAAGTGCAAGAGAAAATAGAGAAGAAGTTGGATACAATCATTTCACATTTTGGCATTACTCAAAAAAAGAATCATGTTTTGTAAGGATCTCATAGAGCACATGTAGTGAAGTTTAATATGTATTCTCACTATGGAATTTGATGAAATTGATTGAAAAGATGTGTATTTTGAATTGATTTTGATTAATATTATTTCTTGAAAATTAGTATACATGTTGATACACTTGTTCTGATTAATCTGTAGATATAAGTAGAATTTATGTAAGATAAGGAAAGAATTAGGATTGAATAATGAAAATACATAAAAATACATCAGCATAAAGTTTGCAACTTACCTGTCATTATACCTTGAAATGTTGTGCTACAAACAATGAAATTAATCTCAAAGATCATTTCAGATGTAGTTTGAAATCCCAACATGCATATGTAATTCCTCTACTCATTGGAAACCTTAGCTCATTTACTTCGAAAACCATTTCCAAGATATCACCTCATTCTTTTGCTAAAATTTAATACTCATTTGTTGGAAATTCTGTCAAACTCCTATTTTTAGCAAACACTTCTCCTCAAAAATCATCTCTAAATACCTCATCATCTTCCCAATCACATCTATATTATTCACACTCCTAAATGAATAAGCCACAACAGAAAATTCAACAAGCCTAAGAATGCTAGTGCAGTACCAGTTAGGAAGTAGAAGAAATGGAATAATAGAGTCTACAAATTCTGAGAATGGGATAAAGCCTCTAAAGGGATCAATGGAGAAAATGAGAATCATCTTTATATCCTTTGAATGTGCAAGCCTTGGCTTTAAAGAAAATGAGAACCATCTTTACATAAGCCAAATGGCCTCACATTCAACTCAACCTTCTTTGAAGAGGCCGATGAAGAGAAGATAGAAGAGTGTAGCAGTAGCAATAATAGCCACACCTTCCTTTTTCTCCTCATCATCCCCCCCTCTTTCCCACTCCCTCCCCTTCCCATCCCCCATCCATAACTTTACAAAAGTAATGGATGCATGCCTTCATCTGCCTTTAGATTTCTTTGGAGGATTATAATTGGGATTCACCACTCTCCCTAGTTTATTGCACTTTTGTACTGAAATGCGTATGTCTTATGTAATTTTGTTTGTATTGAAATGAAATTTTGTGTGACTATGTTTGTACTGAAATGAAATTCAATATATCTTTTAAATTTTGCATATTTGTTCATTTATCTCTATGCAATATGCTTACTCTTTAATTTATATTCTTTAGTATATTTTTTATCATGACAAAAGGGGAGAGATAATTCAAATCAAAGGGGGAGAGATAGTTACTTCAAAGGGGATACATAGTTTAAACAAAAAGGGAAGGAAAAATTAAAGTTTAAAGCATTAATTTAGGGGGAGATAAATTAGTCAGTGGGATATTATATTTATTAGCATATTTAAATTACAAAGATTTAATTAAGTTTTGTCTTCATAAAAAAGGGAGAGATTTTTATTTTAATTGTATGATTTTGATGATAAACAAAACTTGATTAAGTTAAGTACTAATGAAAATCTATCAAAATTATAAGTGCAGAAATAGATTTGGGATAGAAAGAACAATTCCCAAATGAAGAAGCGGATTTGATGAAATGAGAATTCTAAATGCTAGAAGAACTATGCAATACTAGGATAGTATGAAACTCTACTAGACAAGCTGGAGTTTTGGAAAATGCAAGTTAAGTGAAGTCTCAGACAGTCTTCCTACAGTTGAAGAAATTTTCAAGGCACAGGAACAAACTGCTTCATCCAAAATTTAAATTAGTCCTAAATATTCACTATGGATGCAATCTTGCTCCTAAGCTTAGAATGGAAGAGCACCTCATTCTATATGAAACATATCTTGTATAATGTAGAGACATATAACAAGCTTTGGACAAAGCTTTAATGCTATCATGACAAGTTTGGACAAAAAACAACATTTGGACAAAGCTTCAATATTGACACGATGGTTCAAACAATGAGAGAAACTAACTTTGGATGAATAGACACATTTTAGACAAAGCCATTTCATTCATCTCTCCAACTTTGTTTGGAATTTTAACTTCGAATAGATCCCAAGCAAGCAACTAAGAGGCCTTGAAATTTTTGTCACAAGTAGACTTATCAAGCAACTAGTTGGACGAGAGCTCCTTGGTAATATAAATGGAAAACCTGGATAGGCGTGTTTAAAGGAGTGATGGATATCAATAATGGGCTATATATTGTGATGATTTTGTGATGACATGGAAGGAAATAGTGTGAGAAAAGTGGATAAACAACATTACAGGTGGGAAACATGTGCACTTTATTGCACGCCTCGCTAGAGCACCATAAGGGGTGGAGCTTAAAATGCTCCACCAGCCCCCATTTCCAACCCAAACGTTCCAGCCCTCTCCCTTTGGTTCTCCAGGCTCTAGAAATCACTAGTTCTCATGGAAATTGACATAAATGCACTAAGGAATTAATGGCAAGAAGTGTTGTAGCAATCCAACATGAAGAAAAAGCTCTATTTGACTGATTTGGGTGGGGCAATTATAGGGAATATGAGGATTTTACTCTACAATGCACTTTTGTGGGGTTCAATCATAGAAGATAAGGTGTTATGTGATTTTTATTAGTAATCAACTAATTCTGTTAGAAAGATTCCTTTGATTCTAGTTTATGAAGTTGATTTAGAAATTGGGAATCTGGGAAATTTAGGGAAAACATGAAATGAGTAGTAAATTGGGTGTTTTGAATGTGAATTGAAATACAAATTTATTTGAATCATGCTTAAATGTGGTTTGGGAAAGAAATTCCAACTTGTTAGTCATTGCAATCATGAAAACTAAAATTATCAGGTTGATGCTTGATGAAATGGCATTTAAAAAACTGTAGCATGTTTAATGCATGCTGAGGATTTCATAATCACCTTTGAATTGAGTTTTGGATATATAATTGGATAAACCCTTATCAGGGTTGTATCTTAAATTTGGAATGAATCTTGGAGTAACTATGTCATAGACAATTGCTACACTGGATTAATCATAGGACATGTGCTTGAGTGTAGGAATTACAAGTGGGGGTTGTTCTTGAGAAAATAAAGCTTAAAATAAGGAGAAGGTTAAGTATAAGGCAAGAAGGTTCTTCTTAGATACATGGTATTAACTTTGAGTTGAATATAGAAAGAATGGTTTATGTGTTTGATTGGATTAAGAAAGGATGCATCTCATAGTAGTTCATTTTGGTTTCATATGGGACATGATTGATTCATAAGACTAAGTCATTGAATCATGTAATATAGGAGGTTAATTAATGATTGGATGAATGATTAAGTGATGGGATTAGAACTATGAAAGGGTAAAAAGGAATATTTGGAAGAAACTACAGAAAACATGGACAGCAGGTTCAACATAGCAACATTGAATTCAATGTCGCGGCACTAAACTCAACATGGAATGAAATATCAAGATAGCAGGCTCAATGCCGCGTCATTGAAATTCAATGTTGTGGTAGATTATATCATTTAGCGAATTGCTACTACCAAATTAAAATTCAATCTCGCAACACTACATTCTGATGTCGCAGCACGAAAAGACAATGTCGCAACACCCATTCCACTGTGTATAGTAACCCATGGCCAAGAAGTTGGATGCCACGACATCCAAATCTGATGTCATAGCATTTGATTCACTATGAACAGTAACTTTTCTCTTTTTTTGAAATTTTACTATTTTGTAAATTTAGGTATATTTATGATATTTATGTTATTTTGAAGGAATATTTTATTGTAATATCATTGAGAAACATTAGAAACAACATGAAAACACAAGAAGAATAATATTATGATAATAATTGGAATGGTATGAAGATTTATTAAGTATGATGTAAGTACTTGGGTTGGTTGATTTAAATTTTCATTAAATAGAGTTAAATAAATTGATTAAGAACTGAATGCCTACCAAAATAATCTATGTGAGATTGAGTTTGAAAGCCTGATAGTATGGCCACTTGCTATGTGGCTGAGTTCACTTGGTATGTGGTTGTGTCTACCTGGTTCATGGCTTCCCGAGCATGATATTGACTAGTGGCAGATGAGATATAAATAATGTACTTATATTAGTAAACTCTTATCTAGAAATTTTTATCTCTGTTTGTGTTGGTCTCATGATAGTGGTTCTTGCAAATGTGAGATTGTATAATGTAGATCTCCTATATAATTGATTAAATCACATACCTACTTTCTAAGTTGCCCAACTCACCCTGTTTTGTTATGTTTAAGTTGATAGGCTTGAAGACCGAGCCTAATGAGGGGTTGGAGCTCAGAAGAGGGATAAACCCTGATGTTTAGGACTCCTTATCTATTTTTGTATTTTGGAATGTATCAAAAATATGAATTTTGAATTATGTCATTGATGTAAATAATGTAAAGCTAAGATATAAAAATTATGATATCTTGCATATTATTACTTTAGTAGGTGTAGATATACCTTTCCACATTCTGCCATTGCAGTACAACTATGTTTCTGGGCATTTGTGGGTATTTATGATTCTTGTATACAAGTTTAAGAAGGTAAGTTTAGGGGAGACTATGGTCATGGGTTTCCTTGTTACTACCTTAGTAGCACCTCTAGAGGACTGGGCATTATAGAGAGGTACGAGGGCTAGGTTATATCTGATACTCAAGAGGAGATGAGTCCCAGAACTGTAATGGTAATAGTGCTGGAAATTGATAAAAGAATGACATGCATAGTTTTAAAAAATGCTAGATACATGGAGGATGGTAGTATAAGACGTGCATTTAAACCTTATCTTGATACATTGAGTTAATATTTTAATTTTGTGTTGTTATATGATCGTATACTCTTCCTTATATAGTAATGGCACCCAGGAAGAGAGAGTGGATAAAGGCAAAGCTCCCATGGTGGAAGATAAGTTGCCAAGGAGAACTACTTAGACCCAAGCGACAAGGGTTGTTATTAGGAAACTTAGGCGGATGCTTCCAAGGCTGATGAGATACTAGGGTTGACCCAGAATGAAGTTGAAGAATGGGTAGTCGAGCTTAAGGAAGCCATGTGGAGGTAGTACCTACAAGAACAAATAGGCTAGGCACTATGGTTCCTAGTGGTGAGGCGGTTTCGCCTATGCAGCCCCAAACAATAGCACCAGAATTTTGTGCTATGATGACAATGATAGCAGGTATTGCCCAGACTTTATAGGAACTAGTTCAAACTCAAAGAAGGCATGTAGAGAAGCCTCAACAGATGGTGAGGCCATGTGCAAGGCCAATAAATGTAGAACCAGATATGGGATAGACATCCCAAAGGCAGTCCGGAATAGGTTTAAACTTGAAAGCTTTCCTAAATATGAAGCCTCCAATTTTCAAGGGGCAAAGAGATTATCGTATGGTCAATGAATGGTTAGCTAGTATGGAAAAGGCATTTGTGTATATAGAATGCCTTGAAGAGCATATGGTATTGTATGGGATCCATTAGTTGGAAGGTAAGGCAGAGCAATGGTGACATACTCAAAGATTGATTATTCTTGGCAATGGTGCAGGGATGACATGGGCTGATTTTAGAGAGAGATTGCTCCATAAGTGGGCTACTATCATGCACCACACCCCCACCTTATGTGTTTGGACCATCCCATACAAGGGCCAATTTATACCATGGGTCTAATTGGATGCACTGGAAACAACCTAGAAATTTCAAGAAGGGAGATTGGATATTAGTGAGAAGTTAGCCCCATTTATGTTGACTAGATATGAAGAATTCTTGAACATGCTCATTTAGTGGAAAGGGAGGAAGAGGAGTGGATCAAATTTAGAGAAAAGAGATGTATTAGAGAAAATGAGCAGGGATGCTGGAAAAGGCTAAGAACTAAGCAAAGTGGTACTATAACATCTAAAAAATATGTAATTCTTTAAAGAAATTAGGACATTTGAAATTTGAGTATCTCATATTGTTAAAGAAGTCAGGAGGAAGGCTGACTAAATCATCTCTAGAATAGATGAGGGAAATTAGTCAAGGGTCAAATTAGAATCAGGAACAAGGGCAGCAAAGACCACTTGCTTCCTATGCGGTGAGACTCGTCACATCAAGTGGAATTGTCCTAATCAAGGGAGGAGTGACAGTGTAACCACAGAGCACCACCCCAGCCTGAATGTGGCAGAGGTTAGATGAGAGGTAGAGGTCGCAGACTTAATACAGCTCCTGGCCATCAGTATGAATACCGTAGACCACGAATGAATGTGGTAGTTCAGGCAACCAATGTCCAGGAAGCTCAGGCCATGGATCACGTGATCACCGATAATCTCTGTGTTTATAATTGCATGGCATATATCTTATTTGACCCTTGTGCCTCTCAGTCTTTTGTCTCTATTGGATTTGTTAATATAGTTGGCTTATCTAAATTTCCCATGCATCACATGATAGAGGTGTCCACTCCCTTGAAATCAGTTAGCACAGCTATAGAAGAATGTAATGAAATACCTATAGCGATTGAGAGTAGACAGTTTTATGCTGATCTAATTGTATTGAATATGGAGGGTTTGGATATTATATTGGGTATGGATTGGTTAGCCAAGTATGAGGCAAAATTTGAGTGTAAAACAAAACAAGCAATCTTAAAGACCCCCATTAAGGTGGAAATTATCTTTAGAAGTTCACCTGAAGGCAAGCTCCTAAACTCTTCTCAGCCATGAAGGATCTCAGCCTAATGCAAAAAGGGTGTGAAGTGCTCTTGGTTTCAACTATCGAGAACCACTCTGAGCGTCGATTGCTGGAGGATATACCATAGTATGAGATTTTCCTGACTTGTTCCCTGGTGAATTATCTAGGTTACCTTCTAAACGAGAAATGAAATTTTGCATTGACCTTCAACTCTGGGTAGAGCCAATATCTAAGGCCCCATACTGGATGGCACCAGTTGAATTGGTAGAGTTGAAAGTGTAGTTGTAGGACTTAATAGACAAGGGATTCATCCATCCCAGCATGTCGCTGTGGGGTGCACCAGTTTTATTTGTTAAGAAGAAGGATGGAAGTCTGTGACTATACATCGATTATCGAGAACTGAATAAAGTCACCATCAAGAATAAATATCCATTGCCTAAGATTGATGATCTATTAGATCAGTTGCAAGGAGCTACAGTATTCTCTAAAATCAATTTGTAGTCTGGATATCATCAATTGAGGGCTAAGCTAATAGATGTGATTACATTCAGAACTCAATATGGGCACTACGAATTTTTGTAATGCCATTTGGGTTAACGAATGCTCTTGCAGTTTTCATAGTTCTAATGAATATGGTGTTTAAACCCTATCTTTGTGAATGTCTTCATTGATGATATTTTGATTTATTCAAAAGATAAAGAGAAGCATGAATCACATTTGAAAATGACTTTGTAGAGATTGAGAGAGGGAAGACTCTATGCCAAACTTTTTGATGAATATGTGGCTTTTCTAGGCCATGTATCTTAGGAAATTGTATCTCTGTGGACCCTCATAAAATAGAGGCCAGGGTAAATTGTCCTAGACCAAGCACACTAACTAAGGTCAGAAGTTTCTCAGGATTAGCTAGGTATTACTGGAGATTTGTTTATTGCTATGCCACTAACACAATTGACTTATAAAGGGGTCCCATTTGAATGGAATGATCAGTGCAAGGTTGCCTTCCAAAATTAAAGAGGCAGTTGGTGGAGGCACCAATGCTTGCACTTCTGTCAGGTCAGGGCAGATTTGTGATATATAGTGATGCATCCAAGAAAGGATTAGGCTGTGTCTTGATGTAGAATGGAAATATCATAGCTTATGCATTATGTCAATTGCGCCCTCATAAGCGTAATTATCCAACCCATGACTTGGAATTGATAGCAGTAGTGTTTGCTTTAAAAATATGGAGACAGTACCTTTATGGGGAAAAATGTGATGTATACACTGATCATAAAAGTTTGAAATACATTTTTACTCAAAGGAATTGAATATGAGGTAAAGGCAATGGTTAGAATTATTGGAAGATTATGTCCTAAACATTCACTATCATCCTAGTAAAGCAAATGTAGTTGCTGATGTTTTGAGTAGAAAATTTGGAAGTAGTTTAGCCAGCATGCTTACACAGAAGACAAAATTGTTTGAGGAACTGAGGAAACTAGATGTGTAAGTTGGAATGAAGGGTATAGTTGCACAAATGTGTCAATTAAGCATTCAACCTACCTTAGTAGATGAGATCCAAGTAGCTCAAGAAGAGTCATTAGAAGAAGAAAGTGCTAGAGGAATCAGTTGGTGCTTCCTAAGGGATCTATGGTAATACAAAAAGTGCTAGAGGAAGTGCATTGTTCTCCATGTATCATCCATCCTAGTGGGAATAAAATGTATCATGATTTAAAGTCTCAATACTAGTGGAAGGGTATGAAGAATTATATTGCCAGATATGTAGCTAAATGTCTAGTGTGCCAAAGAGTGAAGGCAGAGCACCAAAGACCAAGCGGATTATTGTAGTCTATTGAAATTTTTGAATGGAAATGGACAGATATAACAATGGATTTTGTCACTAGGTTACAAAAAATAACTATAGGATTTGACAATATATGGGTCATTATGGATTGACTAACTAAATCTGCTCATTTTAAACCAATCAAGACTACCTTTACTACTGAAAAGTATGCATGGATCTATTAGAAAGAGATTTTGTGGTTACTTGGTGTGCTTAAAGCAATCATTTCCAATAGAGGCTCAGTATTCACTTCTAAGTTCTGGAAAGCATTGCATGAGGCCATGCAAACATAGCTAGATTTTATCAGTACTTATCACCCCCAAACAGATGGACATACAGAGCAAGTAAACCAACAATTAGAGGACATGCTTAGAGCATATGTTTTAGAATGGGGTAAATCATGGAGCCAATATTTATCACTAATTGAATTTTCCTACAATAGCAATTATCACTCTAGCATCTAGATGGCTCCTTTTGAGGCATTATACGGGCACAAATGTAGTTCACCCCTATACTGAACTGATATTGGTGAGACTACCCTAGAAGGACTGTAGATGATTTCAAATACAATTGAGAAGGTCGCTCAAATTATAAAAAAAGATCTGTATTGCTCAGTCATGCCAAAAGAGTTATGTAGATGTACGGAGACGTGACTTGGAATTTCAGGTGGGAGATAAAGTCTTCCTGAAGATATCTCCAATGAAGGATGTGGTGAAATTGGTAAGTTGAGGCTAAGGTATATCGGTCTATATGAAATTTTAGATCGGATTGGAAAAGTGGCATATCTCATTGCATTAACATCATTGTTGAGTGGAATTCATGATGTCTTCCATGTGTCTTCTTTGAGGAAATATGAACCAGATCCATCACACATATTGGCACCATAATAAATCCAAATTAAGGAGAACTTATAGTACGTAGGACAGCCGATCCAAATCATGGATAGAAAAGAGAAACAATTAAGGAATAAGGTTATTTGCCTAGTAAACATATAGTGGGATTATCATACGGAAGAAGAAGCAACTTGGGAATTGGACGAGTCGATGAAAACAAAATATACCTACTTGTTCACTTAAGTTTTGAGGTCGAAACTTTTCATAAGGGGGATAGAATGTGAGGCCTTGAAATTTTTGTCATAGGTAGACTAGTCAGGTAGCTAAGTTGGACGAGAGGTGCTTTAAATCAAAAATCTGGATAGACATGTTCAAAGGAGTGATGGATATCAATAATGGGCTGTATATTGCAGTGATTTTGCAATGACTTAGAAGGAAATGCTATGAGAAACGTGGACAAAAAACATCACAGGCGGGTCGCATTTGCACTTGGTTACGCACTTCGCTGGAGCACCAAAAGGGGTGAAGCTTAAAATACTCCACTACCTCCCATTTCTAGCCCATACGTTCCATCCCTCTCCCCTTGGTTCTCCAAGCTCTAGAAATTGCTAGATCTCATGGAAATTGACATAAATGCACTACGGAATTGATGGCAAGCAGTGTTGTAGAGATTCGACATGAAGAAAACGCTCTATTGAACTGATTGGGGGGGTGGGAATTGTAGAGAATTTAAGGATTTTACTCTATAGTGCACTTTTGTGGGTTCAATCATAAAAGATAAGGCAGTAAGTAATTTTTATTAGTAATTAACTAATTCTGTTAGAAAGATTCCTTTAATTCTAGTTTATGAAGTTGATTTAGAAATTGGGAATCTGGGAAATTTAGGGAAAACATGAAATGAGTAGTAAATTGGGTGTTTTGAATGTGAATTGAAATACAAATTTATTTGAATCATGCTTAAATGTGGTTTGGGAAAGAAATTCCAACTTGTTAGTCATTGCAATCATGAAAACTAAAATTATCAGGTTGATGCTTGATGAAATGGCATTTAAAAAACTGTAGCATGTTTAATGCATGCTGAGGATTTCATAATCACCTTTGAATTGAGTTTTGGATATATAATTGGATAAACCCTTATCAGGGTTGTATCTTAAATTTGGAATGAATCTTGGAGTAACTATGTCATAGACAATTGCTACACTGGATTAATCATAGGACATGTGCTTGAGTGTAGGAATTACAAGTGGGGGTTGTTCTTGAGAAAATAAAGCTTAAAATAAGGAGAAGGTTAAGTATAAGGCAAGAAGGTTCTTCTTAGATACATGGTATTAACTTTGAGTTGAATATAGAAACTTGAATGGTTTATGTGTTTGATTGGATTACAAAAGGATGCATCTCATAATAGTTCATTTTGGTTTCATATGGGACATGATTGATTCATAAGATTGAGTCATTGATTGAGTCATTGAATCATGTAATTTTGGAGGTTAATTGATGATTAAATGAATGATTAAGTGATGGGATTCGAACTATGAAAGGGTAAAAAGGAATATTTGGAAGAAACTGCAAAAAAATGTGGATAGAAGGTTCAATGTCGCGGCACTAAACTCAACATGGCATGAAATATAAAGACAGCAGGCTCAATGCCGTGATACTAAACAATAAAAACATGGTGATTATAGCATTTAGTGAATTGGTGTCATGGCACTAAAATTCAATCCTGTGGCACTACAGTCCGATGTCACAGCACAGAAAGACAATGTTGCGACACCCATTCCACTATGAATAGTAACCCATTGGCAAGAAGTTGGATGCCACACATCCCATTCTGATGCTGTGGCATTTGATTCATTGTAAACAGTAACATTTCTCTTTTTCTAAAATTTTACTATTTTATGAATTTGGGTATATTTATGGTATTTATGTTATTTTGAAGGTATGTTTTGTTATAATCTCATTGAGGAACATTAAAAACAACATGAAAAAATAAGAAGAATCATATTATGATAACAATTGGAATGGCATGAAGATTTATTAAGTACAATGTAAGTACTTGGGTTAGTTGATTTAAATTATCATTAAATTAAGTAAATTTATTAAGAACTCAATGCCTGCCAAAATAATTTATGTGAGATTGAGTTTGGATACCTGATGGGATGGCCACTTGGTATGTAGCTGAATTCACTTGGTAGGTGGATGAGTCCACTTGGTATGTAGCTGAGTCCACCCAGTATGTAGCTTAGTCCACTTTGTATGTCGCTGTGACAACTTGGTATGAGGCTGAGTCCACTTGGTATGTAGTTGAGTCCACTTTCTATGTGGATGAGTCCACTTTCTATGTGGCTATGTCCATTTTGTATGTAGCTATGTCCACTTTGTATGTGGCTGAGTCCACCTTGTATGTGGTTGTGTCCACTTTGTATGGGGTTGTGTCCTCTTTGTATGTGGCTAAGTCCACTTGGTATGTGGTTGAGTCCACCTGGAATGTGGCTGTGTCCACTTGGTTAATGGCCTCCAGAGCATGATATTGACTAGTGGCAGACGATATATAAATGATGTACTTATATTAGTAAACTATTACTTAGAAATTCTTATCACTATTTTTGTTGGTCTCACGATAGTAGTTCCATTTGCATATGTGAGATTGTATAATGTAGATATCCTATATATAATTGATTAAATCACATACCTGCTTACTGAGTTGCCCAACTCACCCTATTTTGTTATGTTTTAGTTGACGAGCCTGAAGACGGAACCCAAAAAGGGGTTGGAGGTCAAGAGAGGGATAGACCCTGATGCTTAGGACTCCTTATCTTTTTCTTTATTTTGGAATGTATCAAAATTTTAAATTTTGAATTATGTCAATGATGTAAATAATGGAAAGCTAAGATATAAAAATTATGATATCTTGCATGTCATTAGTTTAGTAGGTGTAGATATACCTTTCCACATTTAGCCTTTATAGTGCAACTACATTTCTAGGCATTTGTGGGTATTTATGATTCTTGTATACAGGTTTAAGAAGGTAAGTTCAAGGGAGACTATAGCCGTGTGTTCCCCTGTTACTACCTTAGTAGCGACTTTGGAGGATAGGGCATTACAGCAACTCTATCTAAAACAAAGTGTGGTCACTGAAGGGAGAGCGTCCATCTAAAATCTTTACTTGAGACATAACAACTCTTTCCCATGCAATAAGAACAAATCACTGGTAGTTGACCTTATAGTCCAAAATTCTACCATTTTTGGAAGCACGTCGTTGCAAGTTATTATAACTATTTTACTTAACCAAAAACAATGCATTTCATTGGGAGAAGCTTCAAACATTCCTTTGCATTCAATGAAGCTCACCTACCTCCAACAACTAAAATTCAAAGATGAGTATAAGAGGAGAAACGTTGGAAGGAAAAGAAAAGAGAGTACTGTTGCATTCATTGAGCCCTTATCTTTCAAATAAAAAGCAACTTAAAGCCTTTGTCCTTCAACCTTCTACAAAATCTCCACGAAAGGCACTCAACACCTTTTAGGAAGAATTACCACTTCTACATTCTAATTGCTAAGTCTTCCCCTGTGGATTTAAGAAATACTCTATGAAAGTTTATTATAATCCTTTCTATTTCATTCTCATGATTGTGTTGAGTGGATATTGGAGACCAAACCTAAGAAGAGCATTCGTAACTGCTAGAGTGTGTCTAGTAGTTAGTCTGGTAGTGTTGTATTCATGCCCTCTGGAGCTGGAATCTAGAAGAGTGCAAGGTGCACTAGTTTATGCCCCCTACAGATGGAATCTAGTAGAGTGCATTAGCACTAGTGTTACACCCCCTTGAGTTGGAATCAAGAGGAACAAATCTGGGTTTGTTGGAGTGTGTCTCACAAATAGTTCATTAATTTGTTATGCCCCCTAGAGCTGGAATCCAGAAGAGTGTTAGGTACACTATTGTATTCCATTATAAGAGATATAGTTGAACACAAGGCACTAGAGGAGAGTGCTTTTGGAAGAGTGGAGTAAAGTAGTTGGCTCGAACCACTATATATCATGTATGCTATTTGTGTTTGCTTTACTTTCCTGCACTTACAACTTTATCATTTATTTCATCTTAATTTGCACACAAGCAAGAAAAAGAGGGAATTTTATTAAACCGGAGTTAAGCAAAATTTTTTTTATAAACCCAATTCACTCCCCTCTTGGGTTAAGCCAAACTAGCATACTAAAGGGACCAATGGAACTTTCCTTCTAGGGCTTGGATTTACACCTTCCCACTTTCAAATATTTCAAAATCCAAGCAAAATGAATTTCTTTCTTTCCAAAAATGGTTGCTCTCTTACAAAGGATTTGATTTTTACAATTTACTGTTCATAGTTCACTCTCTATTGCCAACTACCTTGCCCACTGTGGGGCATCACATTCTCCCCACCTTATAAGAGTTTCATCCTCGAAATGTAGACATTAAGTCTATAAGTGAGGATACCTATCTTCCATTGCATCCTCAACCTCCCAACTTGTCTCATCCTCTGAATGATGACTCCACTAAACCTTCATGAGCCTAATCATCTTGTTCCTCAACTATTTCACTTTGCTATCCAGAATCCAAACTAGATGCTCCTCATATTACAAATTATCTCACATTTGTATATGGTCTTACTACAATACATGTGATGGATCTGGCTTGTAATTTGTCAATATCAATACATGGAATACATCATGTATGCTCGACAAGGAAGGTGGTAAGGCTAAGTGATAGGTCACTTTTCCAATCCTCTCCATGATCTTATAGGGTTCAATATACCTTGGGCTTAACTTACCCTTCTTCCTAAAGTTGATAACCCCTTTCATTGTTGAGACCTACAAGAATACCTTATCCCCAACCTGAAATTCAAGGTTCCTACACCTTGTATCCGCATAGCTCTTCTGTCTTGATTGGGATGTTGGAATTTTTTCTTTGATCTTAGACACCTTGTCTATGGTCTCTACTATCAACTAGGGACCAAATACTGTGGTTTACCCTACTTCATCCCAACATAGAGGTGACTACACTTCCTTCCATAAATTGCTTCATAGGGAGCCATATGAATGCTAAAGTGATAATTGTTATTATATGCAAATTCTGCAAAAGCTAGGTATTGACTCCATGAGTTTCCCCATTCTAGAACACAGGCAGGGAGCATATCTTCTAACTCCTATTTCACTCATTCCGTCTACCCATCTATCTATGGGTGAAATGTAGTACTGAACTCAACTGTCCCTAAGGCTTTATGCAATGCCTTCTAAAATTTAGAGGTGAATATCTTATCTCGATCCGAGATAATAGATTTGGGAACACCATGCAACTTTACCATCTCTTTGTGATAAATCCATGTTAGCTTCTCTGCAATGAAAGTGGTCTTCATTGGAATGAAATGAGCCACCTTTGTTAGCCTATCCATAATCACCCATATGTAATCGAATCTTGCTGTTGTACGAGATAACCCAACAATGAAGTTCATTATGATCTTGTTCTACCTCCACTCCAGGATGTTCAACCTCTACAACATCCCACTAGTCCTCTGATGTTCTACCTTAACTTGTTGACAAATTAGGCATTTGGCTAAAAATTTGATAATATCTGCCTCAATACCATTCCACCAATAATGAGCCTTCAAATCTTGGTACATCTTCATGCTTCCAAGGTGAATGATATAAGGTGTATAGTGAGCTTCCTATAACACCATTGGTATGAAGGGGACTTCTCTAGGTATTGCTAGTCTGACTCTAAACCTTAGTAATCCATCTACTCCAACCTAATAATTTGGAAGCTCCCCCTTCTATGATCTCTCTCTCAATCTCAAAAACTCTACATCTATATTCTATTCTTGTACCCCTTTGATCTCATCTATGAGTGCATGTCTCAATTACAGCTAGTTCAATGGTGTAGCCATACCCTTCATGGATACATGAAGATCTAGACACCTCATCTCCTCAACAAGCTCTACTTGTTGGGTCAGCATATAAGCTAGACATGACTTCCTACTCAATGCATCTGTCACCACATTGGCCTTTCCTAAATGATAATGCATCACCAAGTCATAGTCTTTGAGTAATTCCAACCTTCTTCCATGTCTCATGTTCAACTCTTTCTAAGTGAAAATGAACTTGAGACTCTTATGGTCGGTGTATATGTTACAGTGCTCCCCATAAAGATAATGTTTCTAAATCTTCATTACGAATACAGTTGCTGCTAGCTCCAAGTTATGCATAGGGTAATTCTTTTTATGTGGCCTAAACAGCCTTGATGCATAAGCTATAACCTTGCCATGTTGCATCAAGACATATCCTAGGCGCTTTTGACCTGCATCATTATAAACCTCAAACCCTCCTTACCCTCAAGGAACTGCAAGTGCTGGAGCCTCAACTAGCCGTCTCTTCAACTCCTAAAATGCTACTTTACATTGATTAGTCTAGTCAAATTTTGCTCCCTTACATGTGATCTTGGTTAGGGGAACTGCAATCATAGAAAATATCTCTATAAATTTGCTATAATATCCTATCAACTTTAAGAAACTCCTCACCTCGGTAGCATTAGCCAACCTTGCCCAATTCACTATAGTCTCTATCTTGGTGGAGTCTATTGAGATGCCATCTCCTGATATGACATGACCCAAGAATGCCTTTGACCCTGCCCAAAATTTGCACTTCTTAAACTTGAGATATAATTGCTCTTCATGTAGCCTCTATAATGTTAGCCTCAAGTGTGTCTCATGTTCCTTCCTACTCTTCGAGCAAATCAGAGTATTGTCAATAAAGACTACGATGAAATAATCTAAGTACTACTTAAATACTCAATTTATGAGATCTATGAATGCAATCGGGGCATTCATCAAATTGAACGACATAATTAGGATCTCATGGTGACCATACCAGGTCCTGAAAGTGGTTTTCTAAATGTCTACATCCCTAACTCTCAACTGATGATATTTGGACTGTAGATCAATCTTAGAGAACATGCTTGCCCCTTGCAACTGATCTAGCAAATTATCTATATGGGAAAGCAGATATTTATTCTTAATGGTCACTTGATTCAATTCTTAGTAGTCTATACATAACCATAGACTACCATCCTTCTTCACAAATAAGATGGGTGCTCCCTAAGGTTACATACTTGGCCTTATAAAGCCCTTATCTAACAGTTCTTGCAATTGTGTCTTTAACTTTGCCATTTTAGCTCGTGTCATTCTATATGGAGCCTTAGAAATTGTTGTTGTGCCAGACTAAAGATTGATGCCAAACTCCACTTCATGCTCTGCAATAACTCAATTAGTGCTGCAAGAAACACATTTGGAAATTCTTTGGACAACTGGTATATCTTCAAGTTGCCAATCCTCTCCTTCTGCATCAACCACTAATGCCAAAAATGTAATGCATCCTTTTCTTACTAGGCTCACAGACTTAAGGGTAGATATTAGCTTTGGAGTGCTACCCTTATATGAGCCAATAAATAACACGTCTATCGTAGTGGCTGAACGCAACACCACTTGCTTAGTCTTATAGTGGACTATTGCATCCTAGTGTGAAATCAGTCCATGCCTAAAATAACATCAAAATATTTCATGTCTATGACAATGACATTCACCCAAAACTTCCTACCATTGATGATAATGTAACACCAATCGGTTAGGTTCTTTGCACTGCACACTGCTCTAAGTGGAGTGGAAACATTGACTTTATTAAGCAATGCATGATGCCCTCATAACCTATCATATTTTAATACCTAAATTCACATGCTTTGGATCCCTAATTGATATCATTTTATTAGATTATAATTATATTTGATTAAATATTATACTTAATAGAGTTGGTGTTTTAGGTATCAAAACATGTCAAAAAGGAGCTAAATATGAAAAAGCATCACTTTGAGGCCATTTCTGGTACTGATTGAGACTAATTTAGGAAAGGGGTTCAACATGGAAGTTTCAGCCCTTCAAGTAGCTATCCAAAAATCAAGAATCACGGGATTTGGAGATAAAATGTGGAAGTTATGGTAAAAACACTACAATTGTCTCAAACTTCAGACTTACTTAATATGCCAAAGGCATCACTTGTAGACATTTTTGCCATAGATGTAGGCTGATTTGGAAAAAGTATTAAACATAAAAGTTCTAGCCTTTGAAATTATATTGCCAAATAATCAAAAATCACATGATTCAGATACTGTATGCAAAAGTCATGATCGAAATATTAAACCTATCTCTAGTGAATAGCAAGTCAAGCAAATGATGCAAGGAAGTTATGGGCAGCAACTTTGGTGCAACAACACAATAGAATTTGAGGAGGACTTTAAGATGGTACAAATCTAGAGGAAGATCATCAACTCAAAGTTTTATCTTTCTTTCTTGTTCTTTCTTTAACATTTGAATCATTTTTAGAATACTTAGAATTATTTTGTTATCATTATGAGTAACTAAACTCCTCTTTCTAAAGGAGAGATGGATTTTATGTGGATTTCATGGTGTGATCAATGAATTGAGTGATTGAAATTGTTATTGGTTTATTTATGATATTTTATGATTAATGTTTTCAATTTACTTGTCATTTATTCAATGACCAAGTGTTTAGCATTTAACACTTGGGAGAGGTAATCTTGAATAGAATCTAGGCATCATGACATAAAATCAAAGATGACTTGGGAGAGCTTCTAGGTTTTATGAAATCACTCAAAAGAATCAAACTCTTAATGCATTCTTGATCTTTCAATTTTTATAGGGATATCAAAATTGGGGGATTAAAAATAGATACTTGACTCGGCACTTGGGAGAGGGAATTAATTATTTTAGCATTCTTGATTTATAAACCAATGTAATGATCAACATGGAATAAGTTTTATTCACCATGATTGAAACATAAATGAAATTGAACCTCTCGAGTCTTCTTACCTTGATTTCGTCTTACCAAAGCATGCCATTTTTATTTCTTAATAAATTTCTTATTTTGTGATTTTCCAGAAAAAATTAGTATTATTTCTATCATAGCTAGTGATTGATTAAAATTGGCAATCCCTATGGAGATGCATTCTCTCATTACTATAATACAAAAATTAACATTGTACACTTGCAGTATAATTTGCAGCACATAATTCACATGGGGAAAATCAACCTTCCTAACAAAACTCTTAGATATGAAGGCATGAGTGGCATCAGGATTAAACAAAAATGAAGCTAGATAATCATTAACAAGTAGATTACTTGCCACTACCCCCTATGTAGCTTGAGCCTCCTGATGCTTAATGACATTCACCAAGGCTGCTACCTATGGTCACTGCTCAATCTATTACTGTGGTGCAAATGGTTTTGTCTTCTCTTTTTGTTTAAGCCTATGGAGCATAACTTGCTGTTATCCTCCCTAAGCTTGGGGATATAGAGTGGATATGTGACCCTATTAGCCACAAATAAGATATGCTTTCTGCCCCATCAGGTACTCTCATCTACAATGCCCTTCTTATTCACATATGTAGCAAGCATTGGGGTTAGCTGCTCCCTGTCCTACTTGTTGTTGACCTGCACCAATTCTTTGAGCATCTCTTTATCCTCGGCCTTGACCAAAAAATCTACCTCTGCCACCTCTTCTTCTCCTCTACTCAATAGCCTTCCTTTGCTCATGATGCTTGGTGATCTCCTCTTCCTCTCGCTCAATTATAAGCACCAAATCCAACATGTTTGCATAATCTGTCAACCTTTCTTGGAACTTGTGAGCCCTTTCCACTAGTCCAAGCCATAAAGCATGACAAGGATTGGAATTGGGACTAGTATTCTCCCATAGTCATCTTCCCTTATACTAGCATGACACTCTAGAATTTTAGAATAAAGGAAAATTTTTAATGAATTAAATTGTGAAAATTTTGAAATTAAAGGCATAATGTAATGTAAATATGAGAAGGGTGATTAAGGACATGTGAATAAGAATTTGTTTGCATGGATTATTGCAAAAAGATTTCTAGAAAATGTTGTGGAAAGATTGTGTGTGCATGGCTTAGCATGCACCATCGAAGCACCAAAGAGGAGTAGCTTTATATGCTCCATCACCCCCAAACCCTAGCCATTTTCGTGGTTTCCTCTCCCTCTCCCACGCCCATCTCTCTAGCTCTCATTTTACACCATAATTCATCAAGATTTTGTGGGGGAAATTGTGTGTGAGAGCGCTACTATTACCCTTAAGTAAAAATCCACCCATTTGAGAGGAAATATACGAAAGAAAAATCTGAAAAATTTAGCAAAAAGGCTTCTAGTTACAATTGGTTGAAGAGATTGAAGATCTTAGAGTGAAGTCAATGGAGAATATGTGGTGAGTATTTTCTCTAAGTTAATTTGTAATTTCTGTTATAAATGGGATGTTGTTCTGCAAACCCATGGGGTTAGGGTTTTAAATTTGATGAGTTATTCTTATATTTTCATGTGGAGTTGATTAGGATGTTTAATTATAATATTAGTGGTAGAGTTTGGCCATGAAAAACCCATGGAAGATAGTTATCCATTAATTGGACAGTTATTTCTTAACCCTTGTGAGGTATAGTTTGTAAATAAATGAATTAGAAAGAGAATTTATGAGTTTTAGGGCAGGATGAAGTAGGAGGGAGGTTAATTTGTATGTAAAGCATGTGGAACCATGGATTTTGTGATGTTGGTAATAAATTTTAATTACTACACTTTGCTAGAAGTGGGAATTTGAAATGATGCACATTAAGTGATTGATGAAATGACATTGTGGAAAGTGTTGGGATTATTGTATGATTTTGATAACAATTAAACTTGTCTTAAGATTTAATTTATGTTAATGATGCTTCTAGCATAAGAAGATTGAAATATAGAAATATATGCTTGAAATATGCAGCTTTGTTGGAATATCATTTGTGCAAACATATACATCTTGATATAAGTCTAGAAGGGAAATCATCTTAATTTATATTATTTTCAACCTTATTTATTATGCCTTAGATCATTGGCTAAATGTGCCTTAAAGTGATATCTTTTTGAATGAAAAGGGATAAGTGCTTAAATGAACTTATAAATACGAAATCATGATTTAAAGTATATATCCTTGCTTTATAACTTACGCAAATTTCATATGGATAATTTGTTAGTATAATTGTACGGTTTTGATGATAAACAAAACTTGATTAAAGATTATGTACTAATAGTTATTATCAAGCATTTAGTGTGCAGAATCAAGTTGCAAGCCTTACAAACAAAAGAACATAGAGAAGAATCAGAATATATTCAAGGTGCCAATCTATCTGTCCAAATAAAGAGGTGCTCCAAACAAATGCAACACCAGAGATGAAGTGCTGCTATGGACAAAGCTCAAGATGAAAAGGAATCAACCTAGTCATTATTCATCTATTAAAGTAAAGTTCATTTCAAATGAACACAAAGCAACAAGCATATAACAAACTTCATCTATCATAAGTAAGCTATAGATGAATGGCTTACCAAGCAATGATCATCTGTCAACTCAAACAAATGCAGAACAACAGAGTTTGTCTGATCTAAGTAAGCCATAGATGAATAGCTTACTTTGTCTGGGTATATGAGAAGTTATCTTCATCTGAGCCTCTACAATTCATCTATCACTTGCCACGGACAAAATAAAACATGAACTACTAGAAAGACGATTCATCCACGCTAACTGGATTCATTTGTCACTTGCCATGGACAAAGTACCAAATGAACTGCTCAAAACATGATTCGTCTGTGCTAACTGGATTTGTCTATTACTTGCCATGGACAAACTGAATATTGGATGTCGTCCAGCATTAATGAGGCTCTTTCTAAATTGATGATAGTATCAGCCATTGTAACATTTCTTCGACTAATAATTACTAAGGATTAAGAAATCATCTTCTCTAAGGTCGGCGTTGTAGGCATTCCAGCAGACAAGAATTAATTAGAAGGTAGAGGATTCAAATGTGTTAATTAGAATGGTCTTCTATCATTAATGGAGTTCACATACCACCAATGGCTAGAATTCAAGGCAGTTATAAATGCAACATTGATAGATCAAGAAGCATGAAGTTAAAGAAGCAAAGGGGATTTAGCTTAACACTTTCCATAAATCTTTGCATCCCTAGGCTAAGAGCTTTAAACTTCAAATACCATTAAAGAGCTTTATTTTTCTATCCATTTAAGGCCTAATTATTCAAACACATCAGGGGAAGATCATTTGCATTACAAGAAGATTATTCATGGATCAAGTCTTCTATGGAAATTATCATAAGCAACAAAGGCAAATCAACCAGTAAGAAACACATTCAAGTCACCCAAGTGTTTTCACTCCAAGTGTTGCCAAGATCAAAGGGCTTCAATGCCACAGTAACACTACATCAAGGGAGTTTGAAATCACTATAATGTGCTTATTGTGTTATTATTTATAATTATGCTTTAACTATGTGTACTCATCCTCATAGATAGAAGCATTCTCTTTTAGACCCAATACCTATAAAGGTAGAGTTTTTTGTTAGCTCATGAAACTCGATTGTATGAGTTTCCTCGTGAGCTTATCAAAACCAAAAGAGTGCTGGGAGCACTAGTTCACACCCCTTGGAGCTGGGATCGAGGAGAGTGTTGGGAGCACTCCTTTATGCCCTCTAGAGCTAGAATTTAGAAGAGTGCTGGGAGTACTTGTTTATGCCCCCTTGAGCTAGAATCCAAAAGAGTGTTGGGAGCACTTATTTACGCCCCCTAGAGCTAGAATCCAAAAGAGTATTGAGAGCACTATGTACACACCCTAGAGCTGGAATCTAGAAGGGTATAGGGAGCACTATTGTATTTCCATTATATGACATAGTGCAACCTAAGGCACAAGGAGAGTGTGCTCTTAGAAGAGTAGAGTGGCAGGTTGCCCAAACCACTATAAAAAATCATGTTGTTTGTGTGTGTGATATTTGTGATTGCTTTACTTTCCTTACACTTTACTATTTCATTATTTGTTCCATTAAAACTTGCACCCAAGCATGAAAAAGGGAATTTTACTTTAATAGGGATTAAGTAAGAAATTTTTATAGATCCAAATCACCCTTTCCCTCTTTGGTTTGGCCAACCTACGGGACCTAACAGAAAGCACCTTAAGTGTTCAATGAAATGACACTGTGAAAAATAAGGTTTAATTAAGTGGTATTACAACAACCCTAATTGCCCATTAATTAGGCATTAGATAGGGTATTATATATATGAAATGAGATAAGGTTATATCCTAAAAAAGGTTAGATGAATTGGTATGAAATTGAGTTAAAACTCTTGTTAAAACATGGGTGAATTTCCTTTGGGGCATGTGTTATGCGTGTAGGATTCATTAGATGTAATTACGATCAAGCTATCGAATTGGAAAGCATGGAGTGCGAAATTATCCCCAAAGAGGTATGCAGGTTCTTTCACTATTTATGTGCATGGATGTCGATGTGAAAGTGATGGGGATAGTGAATACCCCATAATATTGCATACAGGCATTGCATTTTAGATGATATTTAATTTACTGAGCTTGGATTTGTAATGATGAATTCATGCATTTACATGTGTTTCTTTTGAAATTGAATTTAATTATGTATGTTCACCTGGTTACTTGATATGTCATGTAAATTACTGAGAATAGAGTGTATCAAAGGATCTTACATGGGATAGAGTATATCCCATGGTTTTGAATGATGTTTATAATATTACATCATGATGGGAAATGTTGGGATAATGCATTCTCATGGAGTTGAATTGGAAATTGGATACAACCATGTGTGTTCGTTATTTTGACATTGTATTGTATAACATTGCATTGCATGTCATTATAAATCATGAATTATAATCATGATGATTGAATCATAGGATATATGAGTATGTTTCGATGATTGGGTATAAAGAGAACAAAATCATAAATGCAACTATGAAATTGCAAAAGAAATGGCCAAAGAACAACTCAATTGAAAGTGGAAATAAAGAGTAGAGAAAATAGGGCAGCAATTTGGGTACTGCAGTGCCAGAGATGCTACAGTACACATGCATATTTTTGTGATTTTCACATGGTTTTCTTGGGGGACTTGTTGGGGCATTTCTTGAAGGTTTTAAAAAAGGAGAAAAGAAGGCATAGTAACTGGCAATTATGTGGGGATATAATGATGATATGATAGTGCTTAAATGGCACAAACATGATATGATATGATAATGCCTAAATGGCACAAACATGATAAGATATGATAAGGCCTAAATGGCATTAACTTGATATGAACAATATAGTGCCCAGGTGGCACCAACATGATATGACTATGATGGTGCCTAGGTGGCACCAATGTGATCTGAACATGATAGTGCCTGGGTAGCATGAAAATGATACTAATATGATAGTGCCTTGGTGGCACAAACATATATGCATATGATATGACACCCATGGGGTGTAGATATGCCTTTATTGGCATGAGCCCTTATCAACATGAGCTTTTGGTGGCAGAAGCCTTTGATGGCATGAAAATGATGTGATGCCTATGAAATCTATGATCTATAAAATTAGGTAGTGATACATTGTAAGTCGTAAGCATACCTGATTCCCTTAGTAGATATGGGTGGCGAACCTATGATCCTTGTGTTTCAATGAAGGTGAGATACCATAGAGAGTAGCAATATAGTTGTCCCAGATCTGAGAACATTTGTAGTCGGGACTATAGGGATGCATCAATTTTACATCGAAAAAGGGTAAGAGGTGGTGCTTCACATCTGGTAAGTATGAAAATGATGAATGCATATGATTAAGGATGCCCTGAAAATAAGGTTGGTTCAGGTAATGACATGACAGCGAAGAATGTATAGGGATGAGAATGTCTTGATAAAAAAGACAGGCCTTGATAATGATATAATGACGATGAATGAGCGGATGAAATTGACTTGACGGTAAGGTGGTATATGAGCTTTAATTGTGAGAATGAGTGGTTAGACAATGAAATTACATATGAGCATAATTATGATGGTATGTGAATCATGGGCATGTGGATATTTCATTGCATAAAATTGCATCAAAATTTGATTGACAATAATCTTTGAATGATTTCATGATAATTGTTTATCATTTTTCCTACTTATTGAGTTCACCTAGATTCACCTTGTTTTTTTTATTGATTTTAGTTGACAAGTTCGAAGATGAAGCCCAACATGGGGTTGGAGCTCATGACTAGGAATAGGCTATGATCCTCGTGTGAGCTTGATAGTTTTGGGATGTGAAAATCTCTTTTTCTTAATGATCGATGTAATGTATATAAGTTGTAAAGTCAATAGATTTAAACTTTATGTAAATACAGTATGTCATAATAGTGGAATGTATGTGTATATATGTTATCAATCACCATCAGAATACTACTTGTGATTCTGGACAAAGTGCCAGTATGTGTTATTATATATAAGGATGTGTATGGATGTATGAGGGTATGTGAAAATGATTGTATAGGTATGAAATCTGAAATTTAGAGGACATTCTTGTTCTTTAAATTGTAATTTGGTAGCACCCTAGAAATGGGGTGTTACAACTAGGGAGGCGGACATCTTTTCACTAGTTGGTATGTAATGGCGGAAGAACCTATCCACAAACTCTTCCCATGGTAAGCGTCTGCCTCTCCTTAACAAGTTCTCTCTCTTAGACTTCCACCAATCCGCTGCATCTCCCTATAATGTGAATGCTTCATACAATAGCTTCTGCTCCTCTATGTAGGGAAAGTACTCAAATATAGTCTCCAATTTCTTAACCTAGCCATCTGGCACCTTATAATCTTTTTCTCCATAATATGTGGGTGGCTTCATGTTCTAAAAAACTTTGATATAATGGCCCCGCTGGTGTGCTCCTCTACCTTTCTCGTCTCATAGGCTTTGCTTCCTCTGCCTCCACCTCAACCTGAGGCAGCAAAATTTACTAAACCTGCCTAGCTAGTGATGTAGAATATCTAGATGAAGCCCTCTACTGTGCCTACGCCAATTGTGTCATCATTCGAGCCATCCCTTCCATCATTTTCATCATTCAATCAATCTTTTAGTCTCTATCAATCCTAGCCTTAGTAGGAGCAACTTTACTAGGCTCGGTTGTAGCTGGCTCTCTGACTTCTTCCCTAAGATGAGTAATCCTCTCTTCCTCCTCTACCAACACCTCTTCCAAATGAGGCTCCAAGTCAGGCATGTATGTCTCATCTAACTCTGATTCCTCTTGCCACTGTTCATCAATCCTTAGTTCCACCTGATGCTCTAAAATAACAATTCCGGTGCAAAGGATCGAGTGACACGCCTTTCAATTTCTATTTCACTCTCCACCATATGCCTTTTGCCTTTGTCTACTTTCTTTCTAAGTAACATCTTCACTACTCTCTTACTAAAACATATAAGTTATCTCTAGCTGTATGCGTAAATTAGTGCTCAAAGTTATTCTATTAGTCTAACTCTAACTTTTACCAAGATACTCTTTTTCCATTGGTAATATTTTGCATGTGGTCCCATACTCATTTATTGCTCTGATATCACCCTATAGCACCCCTGTCGGTTAACCCAACCAGGACGGGCACCACTACTGATCAACCGACCATCCTAAATTAAGATACCTAGCATAAATCATCTCCCCACTACTACAAGATCTTTTAAATGAGTAAGGATTACAAAGGCATAAACCACATTATTACAACCATACCAATGGCCATAATCCACAAGATATACAATCATGTAAGTACATGATTGAACAGAGTATAACATCTTTTAATATATACAATCACCCATCAAAATTACCAATTATGACACATTCTACATATCAAAATGATATATTATGATCATATACATCCCATACATCCACAAAACTCATATATATCAAAATGAAATAACATAACTAACTAGACTGCATCAATCCTCCCTACCTGGAGTTCCAACCCTAGATCGGGATCCCTCAAGTGAACCTATTAAGATTTTAAAATAGGGTGAGTTGAGAAACTTAATAAGTTGGCAAGTAAAGGCAACATATGACTTTCCTTGTTCATACTTGAACCATCACTCATCTACCCATCGGTTAATCACATCAAACATAGTTATAAAATTCACACCTGATTTTACATAAATCATAGCCATCAACCAAGTCTAACCATTGAGCAATCCAATGACCATACCCAACCTAATACCATGTTCATGAATCTTGAGGTACTACATAGCCCCACACAAGCAACAATTATGCAGTATGAACAAGCACTCTCAAATCATATCATGAATGCAAATCTAGATACGAAGCTCACTTTGGCCTAGGCCCTCACGCCTTGTGAAGTTACCACCCACTTTTGCCCTAAAGTGGCAACGTATGACTTGAGGCCCCCGATGCTAAGCATGAGTTAATCATTGGCCCTATTGAGTCATGACACCAATGTCTAGTGAGGTAGCTCATTGGCCAATGCATAGTGTCCCATAAGCACACTAAGCTCCCTCTCAAGCCCCACCAACCTTTGCCTTTTAGCTAGCTATGGCCTGCTCGAAAAATCATCATCGAACCTAACATTGGGAACTGCATATGCATCATGTCCTCGACATGTGCATCTCATATCCATGCCACATGTTTTTTTGATCAAGCCCATATTACTCAAATCATGTTGTAATAGCCCACCTAAGGGCCTATGCGTTTTGACTATCTTTTATTCTGAAGAAGGGTTCTATCGAAAGTTTGACAGAGTCTCCCTTGAAAGATAATGGTTTCTACACCTATACAACATTCTATATTTCATTCTCACATTACATCACTATCACAATTAACACAACAAACACCCACACTGCTTAGAATCATAAGGTAAGCTGCATTATAATGACAAGGCACAATCAGACCTATAAGAAAAATATATAGGTATAATCCACATAACGACATGCTAATATAACTATATCATACATACCCAATGCACCTTAAGGATTGAAACCTTTCTAATTATAAATTTATACACATTAAATGTCATATCCACATATGAGTTCCAAATTCTAATTCATCCATACATCATAGAGGTTATCCCCTACTCTCAGTCCTGAGTGCCACCCCCTGGTTGGGCTCCATCATTTGACCTGTCAACTGAAAATGGTGATAAAATGGCATGAGTCCCAATAAACTTGGTAAGTAGGCAAAGCGAAAAACTATAAGAAAATAATCAAAGAAAAAGTATGCTCAAATACATATACTCAATCCAAGCAAAGTACAAATCTATGGTATGCCAAACGTCATGATAATGCAACATGTACCCATGCCCACAATATACATGTCATCATTTCTAGAACTTAACTCGCCCAAATTAGACATACTCTCCAAATACATCATTACCATTGAGTCATACTCATAACCAAGACTCATGTATAATGACATTATTATGATATCCTCATCAAGTCATATACTTTATCAATGCATCATTATCAGGACTCACTAAAGATAAAGAAATCACTCTCCCCCTCTTCGATGTACAGATGGTTCATCCTTGTATCCCCGGCTAGAAGCCTGCCAAGTCCACCTCCTGCAGTACCAGGAATTCACCACTCACGCAAAGTCTTAGGAGTGCCCTACCCACATCGCTCCACAGGGATCACAACAGGTTTACCAATACCAACCAAATCTACTGAGGAATTCAAGTGTATCAAACTCACAATTATAATTCAACATCACTTAAGTATCATACCATGTCAATCTCAACATATCACTATCAAAGGACATCAAGGCCGACATCAAGGCCAACATCTAGCCACACAGGCAACCATTTAGCCACATAGGCTATACATGCTACACAGGCAATAAATAAGCCATAGGCTATACACTAAGTCACACAACATATATCAGATATCTACTTATATAACTCAACCACGTGCCTGCCAATACTATGCTCAACTCATGTCAAATGGCCAAAACCTGAATCACAACATAATATAATAAAAGCTCAAATCATGATATAATATGCATGCGGTCAAATTTAAACATAAAATGGTTTCATAGTTTCAATTACATAGCATTCAAACTAAATATCGATAAAATTTGGTGCCCGTATACCAGTACAGAAGATCATATCCAATCATGCATGAATTTAGAAAAAACCTACTTACCTCACTTGAAAATGAATTCACAACCTTCAATTCGATCACTTCCTTCTAATTCAAGCTCTAATGGATCCTACAAACATTTCTTGTATCACTTTTGGCATTCTCAAACAACTACATAAGTTCTAGCTCACTTACATGAATTTCTAGGTGACATTTACCCATCTATACCATTCGATATTTAGGGTCTAAATCATCATTTTCCATATCCCATCACTTATTACCTAAATAGGTAAACATGTAAACATCAAAAACAATTTCATTGCACCATTTCCAACTTGGTTTTTAAGGGTTTCAAAATTTCAGCTTGGTCTCTTTTTCAACCTATCGAATGATGGACTACAACCCATCCTTTCATATAAAAATTTATCAAACTTCAAGGGCCTTAACCTTATTAATTATATTAGAAATCTATTCACTAATTTAATTCAAATAAACCCATCTTATAATTGTCACAAACCCATCATATAGCTGTCCATTTTAAGAGTAGTTTACAACATGCATTCCACTTAATCCAAACACCTTAACTCATTACCATAGCCGCCCATTTTTCCATCCTACTTTTAATCATACAATTGAGACACTAAATACTCTATTTTATTTCTTACTTAATGTCCAATTAAAGTCCTAATCCATTTCTCCCAATTCCACTTTGTTCTCATTGAGGAATTTCATCAAACACTTGATAGACATGTGTAATTTGTAACTTTTAGCATTATACAATCTGTTTAACTTGCACCATTCATTGACCCATATATTTACCACTAATTTAGCATCATAATTAGTAATTTAACTTGATAAATTAAAGCCTAATTCTATTATACAATTTGCCCATTTGTTCCATATAGTCTCATGGTGACAATATATCATACACTACTCTTACATAACACTAATTTTAAAATTCCAGCAATATGCATCATAGCAAACCCATTTCCAATTATGCATATCCTTAATCTCATATAAATAACATAATAACAATAACACAAAAATGCCAATTATCAACTAAAATTCATTTGAAAATAGCCCCAACATTAATGTACATTATATAGGCCTTCACTTAGGCATTTTATCAAACAACTTAAAGGCATGATTTAGTAATAAAATTCTAGCAACATTTGATCATTTTCTTACATACTAACATCCTAAATTCATCATTAATTCAATAATTAAAATATAAAGTCATTTCATATACCACAAATAGCCCATTCATGCCCCAACATGCCATCACAACCATTCCTATTGTTGTCCATTTGTGAGCAGTAATATATGGCCAAAATCATGCCCAAATCACTTATATTAAACTATCATTTATGACTAATCAATCCCCCTATTAAAATTCCTATCAATCCCTAAGAAAATCAAACATTTTCCAGCCCTAGATAGTCCCCCCCAAACAGGACATTAACCTAGCAAACAGGTCATACGAAATTGAGTTGGGGAAAATGCATACCTTCTAACCCACTTTGAAAACCACCAAAATCTTCAAGAATCCAAGACCTCTAGTAGCAACATGAGGTAAAAAAATTATTCTCCCTCCTTGAAATAATCCAAGCTTGATTATTTGGGTGGCTAGATGTGTGGGGATGGATTTTATATTCGTTGGCACAATTTTCTGGCTTGAAAATCAATGGGAGAAAAAAAAAGTATGGGCGTGGGATGAAAGGGGGATAGTTGGTTTGTGGGTTGCAAGAAGAGGGAGGCATATTAGGTTTTGGGTTGATGGTGGATCTCCTTAAAGAAAAAAAAAATCAAGTTGTGGTGCTAAAATAGTGTATAACAAATCCATGCACATACACATTATTCTTTGCATTAAACCTTACACAAAAAAAATCATAATTGTTCATCATTATTTCCCCAAACATGTATACTCTAATTACATGATTAATTATCATCAATTTAAAATTATATAAGTGCATAATTACCTCAAAATTTCCATTAAAAAGTTTAAATTCCAATAAATACACATATCATTATAACAAATGTCACTTATCTCAAATATTTGGTACATATGGGGGCTGATTTATCAAAAGTGGTAAACACAAAAGTTGTATCCTTTGTTGTGAATTTTCCAATGAATCAAAAATCACTAAATTCTGATTTCTCGTGGAAAATTTATAGCCAAATTACTACAAACATCTCCAACTAAGTGGCATCACTTTGTCGGACCTACGACTCAAAATATAAGCAGAATTAGGAATTATAGTCAACATGAAAGTTATAAGCCTTAAAATTATCTGAATAATGCAAAATAAATCACCCAATTATGATTTTTAGGAAGAAGTTTTGGTCAAAATACTAAAATTTCTCTTAAAGAATGAAAATTCCAGAAATCACATTAAATTTCCTAATTTACATCATGCTAATCACCATGTTTAAACATCATGCTAATCACCCTTGATCATGCTAAAATTAAATAGTAATTTGACACCAATCAATGCACAAAAATTCAACAATATATAACTCATGTTTCATGTAAAAATTTGGTAGCAAGTTGATTTATTGTATCCACATCAATTGAGTATCAATTTGATATGATTTCCTAACAATTCTCATGATAGAAAAATAGCACCATTAAACAATTCTCATGAGAATAAAATAGTACCATTATTTCATAATAAAATTATTCATTACCTCATATCCTGGGATATTACACATGTGCAACTCATATCCATGCCACATGCCTACCCAATCAAATCCTATATTACTTAGGTCATGTACATCTCATTATATCTAGCCATTCAAGCTTCATCTCTTAGCCACACAAGCCAGGCAAACTGCCCATCATCATCATCATCATCATCATCATCATGTGTACATCTCAATCACACATGCCATCTTACATAATGTATACCAAATGCCATGCCATGTATCATCTCTCACATGTGGCCCAAGGCCCATCTCATGCATTATGCAACATTATTAATATACACCACCATAGTTCTAATACTTTAACATGTCATGCATGCTATAGACTCACCCACTAAGGTCCATAAATATGATATACCCTTCACCTAAGCATTTCATCGAACACATGTAAGCCAAATTTCACAAAACAAAAAATCACAAGAGAAAATATGGGGAAACATGTAATGCTCAATACAATAAAGCCCCATTCAAATTATTCAAACCAAGAACTCAAAGAATAAATCCAACATAAATTCAACACGACCCAAACATAATGCACAAGAATCATGTCAATGGTAAAAGCAATCTGTATGAGTTTAAAAATCATTTCCTACTTGCCCAAAATCCAAGGAGTCAAGCTCCCACACAAAACCATTGCTTCCCAAGGCTTGCAAATGTAAGAACTTCTTGTGCTTGGATTGACACCTTCCTACTTTCAAATATTTCAATCTTTAAACAAAATAAATTTCTTTCTTCCCAAATATGGTTGCTCTCCTACAAGGAAAAGGATTTGATTTTTACTATCCACTGTTCACTATTTACTATTTACTATTCTATTCACTATTCACTATTCACATACACTATTCTTAGTCAAAATCATTGTTCATGTATACTATTCATGTATGAATAAAATAATATGTAAATAGTATTTATTTTGTGCAATTTTGAAAAATTTAACCAATTCACTATGTAATTTAAAAAATTCACTCTATGAAAATAAAATATTATATTATTGCATTTGCTTCAGTAGCCATGGCTATGCTACTACCAGTGGGTTTTTACAAAAAATAATGATTCTAGTGAATTTAAACACTTGAATTCATATCCATACTATTAATTAAAATATAAACAACAACATGATACGACCATTTTAATGAATTTCAATTATATGATCAAAAGAGTTTATTCGACATACCTTAAACATCCCCTTTCTTTTCCTTTCTTTTCATTTCTTTTCTTGCGATAACACCTCCTCTCTCTCTCTCTCTCTCTCTCTCTCTCTCTCTTCTCTTCTCGTTGATCCCCATTCTATCATGTAGATAATTTATAAGCAAAAGTCTTTTACTACCAACTAACTTAAATAATTGGTGCAATGAATTCATGCTCCACTACCAACTATCCTGCCCCACTATAGGGCATCATAGAAGGAAAGAGAGAGCATCTCCAAAATGTATGCTTGTTTCTCTAAAATTACTAACGGTCTCAAATGCCTAGAGAAAAAAATATCTCATTCTGAGCAGTTTATAGCTCTACCTGAGTCCTGGAACTAGAAACTCACTACAATAGAAGAACTTAAGGACTTAAACACATTGAAGGTTGATGATCTAATAAGTTCACCCATGTCTCATGAGTTGATCAAAACTAAAAGAGAAGATCTGGCCAAACAAAAAAAGATAATGGCTCTCAAAGTGATAAAAGAAAGCAGTAGTGAATCAAACTCACAGTTTGAAGATGAGGTGGCCATGTTGGCAAGAAAATTTAGAAAATTTATAAGAAGCAATCATGCCAGCAACTCTAAAAAGAAAACCATAAATGAAGAGAAGAAGAAAAGAGAAATAAAGAGAAACCTGCCCAAATGCTACAAATGTGGAGGCATCGAACACATGATTGTTGTGTCCAAACAAAGAAAGAGCGAATTTCAATGAAAATGAGGAAAGAATAGAAAAGGATAAGAAAGAAAGGAATCCTGAAAGACTCTTAAGGAACATAGCTAGAGGGATGTATTTGAATGAAGATGGGTCCTTGATGGTTCAAATTATAATTCCTCACAAGTGTATGGATATATAGCAATATAGTGTGCAATGCAAGGGTCGATCCCATAGAAAATGGTCAAACTGAATTAATTAATTTTAGTTACTGAACTATAATAACCTTAAAAGAATATATTTATAAATAAACAGACTTGGGATAATATTTGGTATAATTTTAAAATTTTATAATTTTAAAAACTTAATAGAATAAAAGTAAATTAATGGTAAATATAATGCAGAGAGATTAGTAAGATGTAAAAGTCAAGGGATTTGATTTCACCACTAGATGAATGGAATGTTGGATTCAATGCCTCACTTAGATTCGTTCTTCCAAAAGTAAGATTATTACCATTAGGTGTGTGGGTTTAAATCAAGTATTTTCACTCATTCCAATTACCTATGGTGTGTAGCATAATTAAGGTGAAAACCTATTAAGCTCAAGAATATAAGAACCAAAATAATATGGTTTAGCATATGGTGTCTACCTTAACCATGCTTTGATTATTAATCTAACTTATAATATTGGTGATTAAGCAATAAAATAAGTTAAATCAATGCAAACAACATCATGAATGAAACAAGATCATATAGCATTAATAATATCCAACAATCCAAAATAAAGAGTATCAAAAAGGGTTACATCTTCACCCCAGAAAAAGAGATTTAGTTTATAAGAGAAAATAAAATAAGTCCCTTAAAAAGGATGATCATAATGAAGAACATTTTCTCTCTTTCTTCTTTCTTACTTACAATCTCTTCTTCTTCTCCATAAGAAAACTCTCTGAAAATTGGTCTCCAACCCTCAGAGAAAACTCCCCAAAATGAAAGTGAGAAGAACTCTTAAATAACCCTAACTTTTTGCTTAAAAACCCAGAAGATAAGCACTATGGAAAATTCACAATTTACTGGCCTGCCACCAGTGCTGGATGGCTGCCTAGCCATGGGTGGTATTCTATCCTAGTGCCCATGGCACCAGTTGGGGGCCGATAGTGCCGACTAGGTGTTTTCATTTTGTGTTGATTTTTTGCTCCATTTTGCAATTGTTTTCTTTTCCAAACTTTGAGCTAATTCTTTCCATTCTTTTTCTCTTCTCTTCCATCTTCAAGACACCCAAAAAATCTAACAAATGAGCATGAAATTCATCTAAAAGAGATAAGGATTTGTAAATAACTAAGCTTAACATGTGTAATATAAGTGAATGAAATTCACTCATCAATCCTCTAACACTAGCTCAAGTGAAAGAGAGGGCAAAGAAGTAAGGAATCTAGCAACAATTTGCTGCATGGCTCATATAGAAGATAAATCAACATCTCACACCCTCTACAAGTAGTAATTAGAAAATGATAACAACAATTTGGAACCTAGGGTAAACTCTTATTATTTTTTAAATTTTGATTCCTTAAGTTCTATTGATGAATTTAGTAGATTTAGTAAGCTTGAAGAACTACAACAATCATATGATTCTCTTTTCAATGAATTTGAAATCCTTAGACAAAAAATTACACAAAAGAAAAGACACTTTGATGCAACAGTGAAAGTAAATGTGACATTAGCTAAAAGAAACTTATCTCTATAAAGAGAAGTTGGAAATTTGAAGAAAAAGATAGAAATTTTAAATACTATTTGAACAAGTTCTCCAATCCAGGAGAATCTATAACGAAGCTCCTAAGAATGAAAAGACAAAAAAGCAAAAAGGGATTTAGATGTGAAGAATTTAGTGGTGATGAACCATAAGAAAATAGAAAGTTTGGTGGATGGACTAAGGTTATGAACTTCACTGAAGAGAGAGGAAATTGTTCCCATATTAGAAGATTTGTAGGACACACTTAGGTCAGAAAATCAAAAATATACAATGCACTAAATAGAATTGTTATTTTATGTCATTTTTGCAACACAATGGGGTGCAAGATTTATGATTGCCATGTTAGAAAATTGTAGAGAAATGGTGTAAAATTAACATGGAGACCCAAACAAGGTACACAACTATCTTTCACACACATTGTCACTAACAAAAGTGGACCCCCCACCTGGGTATCAAAAAGATAAAGTGTATGCATGCCATTGTATTTGTAGATAAGTCTCAAAGACACTACAAGGAATGGCTGGTTTATGGACAACGGTTGTTCGAGACACATGATTGAAAACAAAGAACTATTCATGAAATTAAAGTTAGTCAATGGAGAGATAGTTGCATTCAGCAACAATGATAAATGATTCATCAAAGGTAGAGTTAAAATTTATGGATTATTCAATACATGTATTAAGGATGTCTTATATGTAGATAGTCTTAAACGTAACTTACTGAGTATTATCCAACTGTGTGATAAAGGCCATAAAGTTGTGTTTGAATCCTCTATATGTAATGTGTTTAATGCACATGATAATCTCATGTTCAATGAAAAAAGGCATGAAAATATTTATTTGGTTCATCTAGATGAAATCATGGGAAAATGCCTTATTGCAGTCAATGATGATCCATGGTTATGGCATAAAAGAATGGGACAGATAAACATGTTAAATATCAAGTCCCTATGGAAGAAATACTTAGTAAGTGGTCTACCTAAATTGAAATATGACAAAGAACAGATTTGCAAAGCTTGTCAAATGTCTAAGTAGAATAAAATATCATTTCTACTAAAGAATGAAGTGTCCGGATCTAAACCCCTAGAGCTACTGCACACGGATCTATTTGGGCCATTTGACATTTTAAGTCTTGGTGCAAAAAGATATGTGTATATCATAGTAGATAATTACTCTTGGTTCACATGGGTGATTTTGTTAGCAAGCAAAGATGAGGCTTTCCTATGTTTTTCACCTTTTCAAAGCTTGTCCAAAATGAGAAACAGCTATCAATTGTATCAATAAGAAGTGACCATGGTAGTGAATTCAAAATTAGGATGTTTGTTGAGTTTTTTGAAGATAAAGGAATTCATAACAATTTGTCAGCCCCTAAAACTCCATAATAAAATGGAATTATGGAAAGAAAAAATAAAAAAATTCAAGATATGGCTGGACCCATGCTGAATGAGAGCAAATTTCCCAAGAAGTTTTGGGGGGAAGTAGTTAGCACTGCTTGCTATGTGCTAAACTGGGTAACCATCAGAGCAATTTTGAAGAAAATCGCATATGAGCTCTAGAAAGGTAGAAAACCAAATATTTCTTATTTTCATACCTTTAGATTTTTGTGTTATGTGTTGAACAATGGGAAGGATAACATTAGGAAGTATGATCCAAAAAGTGATGAAGCTATCTTCCTTGGATATTCTTCTAATAGAAAAGCATTCAAAGTTTTCAATTAGAAAATTCAAGTTGTAGAGGAGTTAGTGCATGTCACATTTGATGAATGCAGTTTAACCTTAAGAGAGGAAGTTGACAGTGATGTAGATGAAACCACAAAGAAAATGAAGAAGCCACATCTGGAAAACCAAATGGGAGAAGGAACCTCAAAGCATAATGATGATCAAAATTTAGAAAATGAAGAGGAGGTAAGTAAAGGTAATGTTCCCTTCCAACAACCCACTGATTTAAAATTCATACAAGCCCATCCTAGAGATCAAGTTATAGGTAATTTCTATGATGGTGTTAGAACACGAAGATCCATGCATAAGATTTGTAGGCACTTTGCCTTTATTTCTAACATTGAACCCACTTGCATTGATCAAGCTCTTGATGATGAAAATTAGATAATTGCAATGCAAGAAGAGCTAAATCAGTTTGAAAGAAACAAGGTTTGAAAATTAGTTCTAAGCCCTAAGCACATTGATATAATTGGAACCAAATGGGTCTTTAAGATCAAGTTAAATGAAAGTGGATTTGTTGTAAGAAATAAAGCAAGGTTAGTTGCTAAGGGATATTCCCAAGAGGGGGGAATTGATTTTGAGGAATCTTATGCCACTATAGCAAGATTAGAAGCCATTAGAATGATACTTGCATTTAAATCCCATATAAACTTCAAATTATTCCAAATGAATGTGAAAAGTGCATTCCTTCATATAAATGAAGAAGTATATGTAAAGCAACCTCTTGGATTTGAATTGGACGATCAACCAAATTATGTTTATAAACCTACAAAAGCACTGTATAGATTGAGGAAGGTTTCAAGAGCTTGATGAAAGATTAAGTAAGTTTCTTATAGATCATAAGTTCCGAAGAGGAAAGGTGTTGGATTCCCGTACTTTGGCTTAACTTAAGAGGGTAGGGGTGAATTAAGTTTATAAAATTTTACTGCTTAATCCTTGCAAGATTAATTTCCCTTTTAGTGGTTGTGTACAATGAAATATTAAATAAATAATAAACCAGTGATGTGCAAGGAAAGTAAAATGATCAGACATAGAAACAATACACTCAATTTTTATAGTGGTTCAAGTAACTGTCCCTATTCTACTCTTCCAAGAGCACACTCTCCTTGTGCCTTCAATTCCATATCTCATATAATGGGAATACAATAGTGCATCCAACACTCTTCTAGATTCTAGCTCTAGGGGGCGTGTATTAGTGCCTCTTACACTCTTCTAAATTAGCTTTAGGGGGAATAATCTAGTGCCACCCACACTCTTCTAGATCAGCTTTAGAGGGCATAAACAATATAGTGCTTATCTATAAGACAAGCTTCATAAATAGTCACAACTCTTCCTAACCAAGTTAGGGAAATACACAAGTAAAAGCACAAATGAAAGATTTACACTTTTTTATAATTTTTCAATGAATCATTGGGGAAGACTTGAATGGTTGAAGCTCTTTATGTTGTTGAAGCACTTTCCTTTGTGTATTGAAAAATTTGGCCTCAAGGATTTGGAAAGTTGAAGCTCTTGAATGGATATTTGAGAGATGAAGCTCTTGGCCTTTGGTTGCTTACTTGAGGATTAGAAGGTTAAAGCTCAAATAAAATCTTTAGTATGAAAATACAACAACTCCCCTCTTAAAAATGTCCCTTAGCATCTTCTTAAGCAGCTCTCTCAAATTTTTGGCCATTGGAGAAGAATGGGTGTCATCGAATGCAAAAATGGAGGTAGTTGTAGAACGATGTTTAGATTTGTTATTGTTGAAATGTTCTTCTTTCGAATTGGCTTATCACAATTGAAAACTTGGCACCACCATTTATTGCCTAAAATGGTAACTGAACAATCTGCATGCTAAAAGCAAGAATCAAGATGAAGTTTCCTACTTAAGACTAATTGCTAGTCAAATTTCTGCTAATTTTGGACAAAGCATGACTTTTAATTGTATGTATTCTTCCGAAGTTAACCTTGAGCAGAGTCTCTTTGGCTTATGTTTGTTAGATGAATTTTCTTCTTTTTAAATTTGTTCAAAGTTAATTTCAGACAAATTCTTATGGCACGGACAAAGATAGACAGTCTTCGATTTGGACAACGTCTGCTTTTGTGTTTTAGCTTCTCTTGTTTAGGTAAAGTCGGATGAACTCTTCTTACTTCACATTTGTCTGAGGTCAATTTTAGAGGAATTCGATCTTTGGCCTTTGTCAGTGAGGTAAGGTTCCTTATCTTCATTCACATTAGTCTGGGCTTCGAAGTCTCTTCTTCTCGGATGAACTTTTGCTTGGTCATTCTAGATTGTCCAAATGGTTTTTGCTTCTTGACCTTAGCTTCATCTTAAATCACCTTCTTCTTTGCTTTGTATTTGTCCGAAGAAGTTTTCCTTTAGGTGAATCAGATTTTAGACAAAGCAAACATATTGACTCCTTGAAGCACATTTCGATGGCTTTATTTTCTTCTTCCATTTCTCCAGAAATGTGATCTTCGTATTTTGCAATTTAATTCATTTGAAATGTAGCAGATGGTTGGGGTAGGCAATTACAGTCCTGTACTTGGAAATTTTTGCACTTGTTCCATTGTTAGCCTTGAAATTTATCATTTTATCAGGTGGATTGAGGATAACTAGTATCTTCACATATTATCATAATTCATAGTGCAAACATATTACTGAATAATAGGCAAGGTTAAAATCATCATGTAGACAATTTGTGTGTGCTTGTATAATTTAAACTTAAATAACCATGCATTTGTTTCAAGTGTTATTGTCTATAATTCAAGCTTTCCGTTAGCTTAATCAAGTCTTAATATAGATTTTGTTCTTATCGAAATCATACAAAATAATCCTAAGAATCGCCCCCTTTTTGATGATGATAAAACTTGAAGACTTGTGAATTCCCCTGAATAATTGAATTTATAATCCTATGGAGTTTAACTTTTGCCAATGATTGAATCTCAAATTTCTCATAGGTTTCTTCTGCCCCTTTTTTTCATGATAAAAAAGGTTCACCAAGTGTGACTATAAATGGGACATAGAATTGGCAATAGGTCTCTCTTTTCCGATCGACCTAAGTTCTTTTGTTGAGTTCCTAATGTGCAAACACAAATCCCTCCCCTGCTTATTGTATGGGCACCAATGTTCTCCATGTAATTTGAAGAGCTACTAATAAATCCCTCCTTTTGTCATCACCAAGAATGATTGTTAAGGAATGTTGAAGGGAAGTAAATGGTAGCAATAAGGCATCACTTGGAAAATGTGTAGACGCTTCGTATTCTCGGCCATGTCTAGATTAGATGAGAACCAGGATGATGTTTTAGTAGATACGTGATAGATAACATTGTCAGTTAGCAGTCATGACATCTTTGAGTGCTCCTTCAAAGCAAATTCAAGGTGAGGAAGATAATGAAAATTCTAGATCGGCAGATTGAATTGAGCTCCTTTCTGAGGAGATAAAGCAACTGAAGGAGGAGTTGTATTATGCCAGACACTCACTCCAGTAGTTTGATTGGCTTTTAACCAAGCGTCCATCACTTATAGGGAAGTTATGGATCATATGAAAGCATTGGAGATGGAGTTAGCTATGGCTTATCAACAAATAGAGGAGCTAGAAGTGATTGTAAATGCTTTGATCAAGTAGATTGTTTCGTTTGCTTGTTGTTTATCTTAATAGTTTTCTATAGTAAAATATGACAACCCATGACTTTGTGTGTGCACTTTCTTAAGTTTCTTAAGTATTCTATTTTGCTATTGCTAGTTCCTAATTTTCCTTTCTCTCACTTTCTTTGATTGGTTCATTACATCATAGTTTAGAAAGATGAAGAAAATAGAATAACATATTTCGATGCATGTTATGTTAAGTTCAAATAGATATTTAAGTTTTAGACAACATTTAAACATTAGGTGTTTGTGATTGAGGATTTGAAATTATAAAATTATCTGTTAAATGTCCATCATGAAAAAACAACATTAGATTCTAATATTTAAGTTGAACAGGATCTTTCAGGTAAAGTGAGTTTCAAGCAATATATTTGGTTCTAGTCTAAGAACAGAACTTCAGCTTGATGTGAAGGATTATTAAGTTTTGAACTACATTCAAAAGTTATCAAAATCATAATAGAAGGGATATACAACCAACTTGTGAAATATTTATTAACTATGGATTTATATGTTGGGTCCCATAGGATGGCTTAGCCCAAGAGGGGAGGGGTGAATTAGGTTTGTAAAATTTTGTTGCTTAATCCCTATTTAAGTAAAATTCCCTTTTTTGTGCTTGTTTGCAAGTTGTAATGAGATAAATAATAAGGCAGTAAAGCACAGAGAAACAAAGCAATTAAACACACAACAGACACAATAATTTTTAGAGTGGTTCGAGTAATCATCCCTACGCCACTCTTCCGAGAGCATACCTCCTTGTGCCTTGGGTTCCACTATCTCATATAATAGAATACAATAGTGAACCCTACACTCTTCTAGATTTTTGCTCTAGGGGGCGTAAACATAGTGCTCCTAGCACTCTTCTAGATTCTAGCTCTAGGGGGTGTAAACTAGTGATCCCAACACTCTTTTGGTTTTCATAAGCTCACTAGAAAACTCATAAATTTGGTTTCTAAGCTAACCAAAAACTCTACCTTTACTGGTATTAGGTGCACAAGAGAATGCCTCTGTTTAGGCAGATGAGGACACAAAGTTAAAGCACAAATACAAATGATAAAACAATAGGCACATTATAATGATTTTGAACTCCCTTGAGGTAGTATTAATTTAGCCTTGAAACTCCTTGATCTTGTCAGCACTTGGAGTAAAAACACTTGGGAGACTTGAATGAGTTTTTTATTGGTTGATTCGCCTTTATCATTTATAACTGTCAAGCTCCTTGTTTCATAATAATTTTAGGGGTAGAGTTAATCTTTGAAAAATCTCCTTGTAATGTAAAAGATATCCCCTTGATGTATTTGAAGAAGTAGGCCTTGAATGAATAGGAAGATGAAGATCTGGAATAATATTTGAAGATTGAAATTCTTGGCTTAGGATTGCAAAGATTTGTGGAAGGTTTTACATCAATCCTTTTTCTTGTTCAACTCTTGAAATGTCTTAGCACATTTATTTAAATAACTCTTCTCAAAAACCTAACCATTAGAGAAGATGGGTTTCATTGAATGCAGAAAACAGAGGTAGATGAGTGGAATTAATGTAGAAGATCATTCTTCAATTTTCCCATTGGAAGCATTGTCTTCTAATTGTCTCTTCATTGTTGGAAAGTCTGCAACCTCATTTTTGAAAGAAAAGGTGATGATTGCTCAAAAATAGAAAGCTCTTTGCAAAGCATTATATCTTTGAGTCATTCGAAAACAATGATTTTTACTATAGTAAGTTACTACAGCATTATTACTATAGCAGTCACAGAGATAATCACATTGTCCAAAGTTAGTTTTAGACAAATCTGCCTCCTCAAAAAGTTTATCCAAGGGTATTATAGTAGTGTTACTATAGCAATTCGTCTGAGCAATGTGTCTAACGGTACTATAGCAAGCACTGTAGCATGTTACTATAGCAAATCACTATAGCAATTCATCCAAGCAATTTCTCCAAGGGTGCTGTAGCAAGTATAATTCATTCGAAGGTACTATACTGTAGTGGTTTGTTGTAGCAGCTACTATAAAACTTCATTTGAGCAACTTTGTTTAAGCTTCGTTGCACTTTCCTACACTATAGTAGCACTGTAGTGATTTACTGTAGCATAGCAATTTCTCTGGGCAGCTTTTTCCTAGTAGTTACTGCAATAGACTTTGTTTGAACTCATGCTTTGTTCGAGACTGTAACACTTTACCAAGCAAAGTTACTGTAGCAAAGTCATTATGGCAGTGCTCCTGCACTTAGAAATTTTTGCACTTTTGCTACTTTATTAATTTGATATTTTTCATCATAATATAATTATCCACATAAGATTTGTATAAGTTATAAAGCATGGATATGTACTTTAAATTATGATTCTGTATCTATAAACATATTTAAGTACACATTCCATTTCATTCAAAAAGATGACTCTTTGAAGCACAGTAGCATATGATCCAAGTTATTATGAAATGATAAACAAGGTTTAGAAAAACACAGATCAAGATGATTTCCTTTCTAGACTTGTATCAAGATGGATATGCTTGCGTAAATGATATCCATATAAAGTGCATGCATTTCAAGCATATCATTCTACATTTCAAGCTTCCTATACTAGAAACATCATTAGCATAAATCAAGTCTTAAGATAAGTGTCATTGTCATTAAAATCAGACAATAAACCTAACATTATACTATTTCAAATTGTAGATTTTATTACAATGTTTTCTCAAGTTCTTCTAGACTTAGAAAGAAGAGTATCTACCTTTTTTTCAATAGACTCATAGGCTTTTCTAAGAAAATGCATTTCTATTGGTCCCTAACTGAATGTTAGCTCGTGGAGGGAGAGGGGGGGGGGGATGAATTGAGTTTCTAAAAAATTTGGCCAATAAATGACTATATGTACTTAAAATGAGAACGAGAATAACTTGTAGCATATACACGGTGTTTTTATAGTGGTTTGGCTCTTCCTGGGTTCCTACTCCACTTCTCTGAGTCAGTCTTATTTACTGAACTCAGGTTACACTATAACACTTCTCTGAGTTTCCATGTTCACTGAAAACTCTTACACGTTGGTTTTTAAGCTTACCAACAAACTTATTGCTTTTTCAAAGTTAACCAAAAACTTTCATAAACAGTTTGTTTTACAGAGCTGACCAACCAACTATTGATTTTTCAGTGTAATCTCTTAGTTATCGTAGTTGTTGTCTTAATCCTCTTTATGTAGGATTTGAATTTTTAGCTGTTGCAACCTTTGGCATCATTTTCAAACAAGTTAGGCAGGTTTGGTGATGACTTATGTGCATTGTCAGAGTTCAGAAATTCTGAGTATAGTGCTCAGAACTTACTCAGAATTTTTGTGCTTTGGTTTATGCCTTAACAGAATTTTTGAAGTGGTTCTCTGAAACTTCTGTAGTAAATAGAATTTTGGCAGTATTCTTTTCAAAGTTTTTGTCCATTATCTTAATCTTCAATAGATATATTCTCAACTTCCGAAGAACCTCTTAGCAGTCTCTGATTTACTTTTGTAACTTAAGCTTTGATCTTGATATTTTTCTTTGACTCATTCCTTTCTGGAAAATGCCTTCTAAAAATGCTTTTGTGTATTGTCAGCATTCTGTGTTACTTCTGTGTAGTCTAAATTTCTTCTAAGTTATTTCTAAGTAGCCTCTGAGTTGCTTGTTAAGCTTGGTCTTTGCTTCTATATGTCTTCATGATTTATGCTTTACTTGAACATATCTCTAAGAGTGCTTCTGACTTGATTTAGCACATTGATTCTTAGTTTCTACACTACTTCTGTGCATCGTGAAATGTTCTGCATTACTTCCGTGTAATGCTATTTTGCTTTTGCATAATTTTTCTGTCACCTCATGATTTCTTCTAACATGTTTCTAATTACTTGAATTATCTTCTAGGTTGTTTCTTTATATCGTGACAACACTTCTGCTTTGTTTCTGAGAAGTTGTAACACCTGTGGTGTTAAAATTTGGGATAAATTCTTTGTATTTTAATAAAGTGAGAAATTGAAGTAATACATAATGTTTTATAAAGAAATTTATTATGGAAAACTAAATTGAACAAAAAAAATTATTTTATTAGTAGTTTTGAGTAAAATTGACCCAAGTAATGATTCTAACTTAATTTATTTATATGACTTTAGCAACTAATGAAACATGCTTATTGGGCATAATGTGACATAGATGAGGTTTTAAATTTGACTTTAGAGATAATCTTTCAATTTTGGATCATCTAGTTGAATGTTGCACAAAAAGAACTGAAATGGTGAATTTGGGAAAAAACATATCTATGATCAATATGTGTGGAACATTAGTTTGAGTTTTGGATGTAACATGGAATGGAAATGGCCTATTAAGTTATTTATGATAGAAAATTCAGTTAAAATGAACTAAATAGGTGATTTTTGGAAATTGACTATAAATAAAGTGGCAAATAGAATAAACAAGTCTTATTTCATTTACGTGATGTGTGAGAAGTGATTATTGGGAGATTTGAAGTTTTTATGTAATATGAGGACTATAGTGATTTTTCATAAGTGTAAAAGCTAAATTTAAAAAAAGGGTTCATTGTAATTGAATTTGGATATAGATAATAGAATAATTTGAAAGAGTGTTCAACATGAAAATTATAGATCATGAAATTATCTGTTCATTGGAAGAACAATCACTCAATTTGGATATGGAATGAGAAAGGTATGGACAAAATATGAAAATATCTTAGAATGGGCAGCAAGTTAATGTCTCGACACCTATGTCACGACACAGGAAGTCTATGTCGTGACATTAGGTAGGTAGTGAACTCTATGTTGCAACACAGGTTTCCTACATCATGAGACAGGCCTAGTGATGTGTCTAAGTACTAAAAAATTAGACTTTAGAAGCTTGAAACCCATCCGATTTTCATTTATTTCATCCCGTTTCTTCTTCTTCTTGCCCTAGCTTTGGAACCCATTTTGTTTAGCCCAAATTTGTGCCATATGAACTTGGACAATTCTTTGTTTAGATGGAAGATCATTTGCTTTTGTCCTTAAACCCAAGTTTGAACAGTTTGAATCGCAGAAATGGAAAGAAAATGTAACTCTCTCTGAATGGATGGATCTAGTTGGAGTATCGAGCTTGGATGTTTGCCCAAGGAAGAAAGATACGCCTGAACACCAAGGTATGTTAGCTTTTCCCATCTGAGTTTGGATTTTGCCTGAATTAGGGTTTTGTAAATTTCTAGAATTTTAGGGGAAATGATGAAATTGATGTTAAAATTATGGGGAACCTGATTTAAATATGCTCAATGAGGTATTAGGAATGATTTGGCATAAGAAATCATGATTTTAACCAAGCTAAGGTTTCTATGAATAGTAAAAATTAGGGAATTTCTGGAATTTTATGAAATTATCATAGGAGAAGGTTTAATATATGAATTATAATATTATGAGGCTTGTTTAGGTTGATTCGGACTGATGGAATTGAATAATTGATTATGCCCTAATGAGAATTAAAGAAGGTTTTTGAGTTTGGATTGTGTAAACCATGAATAGAGTGGATTTATAGCATAATAATTTTTTTGTATGTTGTTTAGCTGCAGATCATGTAAGATACTAGATAAATATGTGAACAAGAATATTTCTGTTATAATTATGAAGAAACTCTAAATTAACTGGTGTTAATCATATATTTGATGATTATAGCCTAAAATTGACTATAAATAATGTATTATAATTGAGAAGGATGAAAAGGCGTAAAGTTGGAAGAACGGTTGGGAACTGAGAGCCCAAGGTAAATAGGCATTTGTTTCCATTAAATGGATAGGATAATGTATATCCCATTTGTTTAAAATTAGGGCATATATGTTTTGATTTGGGGATAGTGGATATCTCGTATTTGTTTAAGTTGATGTTGTTGGGATTGTTAGG
>JAYJMB010007360.1:0-10276 GCA_036873735.1 Pouteria campechiana
TTTTTTTTGAGAGAGAGAGAGAGAGAGAGAGAGAGAGAGAGAGAGAGAGAGAGAGAGAGAGAGAGAGAGAGAGAGAGCGCTTACCTTCCCTTTGTAGAGGCCGTTATAGTAGAGGCACATCCCAAAATGCTTAAACCAGAGCGTTTCATCATCATAGGGCACCCTTGGTACTATATCATTGCTATAAACAAATCTGCAGTACTTCACCCCATGCTTATTGAAGTGATACATCAAAAACTTCCCAAACTTCTCATCTCCTAACCTTGGTTGCCCAAATGTGTACACGCCCTCCATCCTCTTCAACATCCACGCCTCTTCATGCACAGCTAAGATTGCCGGAAAGAGGACTGCAAGTGCACCACCTAGGCTGTGACCTGTGACGATGAAGTTTGCATTCTCATTCTTTTGTAGTACATCTCTCAGCCTCTCTCGAATGGCATAATAAGCGAAAACGGGTAGGTTTCCTCCTTGTTCAATCTCTTTTGGCCACCCTTGTTTCTTCTGTAGCCCTAGGGCTTTCATGAAGCCTGCATGCACCCTGCCCATGCGGGGGAGCTCAAGAAATGAGAAGTCCAAGTCAACTACCCAATCGTCCGCATTGAAGCTCTCAGTACCTCTGAATGATACAACTATCAGACCAGGAGCTGTTGAATTATCTACGAACATGAAGGCTTGTGTGGTGGGTTGGTCTTGGAAATCTGCCCAAACATCAAAACTTGGGTCATGTTTGATATTTTAATCACCCAGAAAACAAAGTTGTCTAACGGGAAGGCATGGCATCATGTTCATGAGGAAGTGCGTGGCTATCACCTCCGATTTTAACTGTCCAATTTATAGTACTGGCACAAGTGAGCTGATGCTCCGTAATGGTGCTTTAATGGTTGCAGTGACTTTGATGTTAGAATTGAGAACGAGATGTTGAAAACATATATTTAATTTTTTCGACTAGTCTACAACAATTGTCAGCTATAATCACACCTGTTCTAATTGATTTTCTCAAAAGAATTGCTATTCCTAAACTGTGTAAAAACCTATACATATTTTTTTCTAGGATGAAAACCCAAGATCAGAAGATATTTTAAAAAAAATATTCTAAAAATTCCTTCAATTTTTACTCCAAAAAAAGATGTAAAAAAAAGAAACTGAATGGGGCCTAATTGATTAGATGGAAATAATAAAAAAGGAAAAAATAATATCAATAGTAAAGAAGATGATATTAACCATAAAATAAAAACCCTTTTTCATAAATAAAGACAAAAATAATTAAAAAAGTAATGTGGTTAAGGTGCGATGAAATTTTCTTAAGAAAAGAATTATCATTTCCATTCAACCAATCTCTTTGGTACACTCTTTTCCTTGAAATGGCCAGCATGTCATGGAAAGTTTAGACAAGGGACAGCCAGAACCTAAAAGAAACGTTACCCCACTTCTCAAAATGAACAAAATATCCTATGGGAAGCTACTGTATGGATGATGAATTTACGATTCTCACCATTCCAGCAGTCGAAGTACTCCAGAAAGTCCATCTGCAAACAGTTTGGAGAGGCAAGTTTCTGTAAATTTCATTTTCTACCTCAGAAAAAAGAATGTAAAGATTTTTTACAAGGGGTGTTTTTGGCCGAAGAAATATTACCTTCCAAAGGTCTTTGACGATGCTTTCAATGAGCTCTTGCTTCTCGTAGGCTAATTTGGCAGCCATCACGGAAAGTGCAGCAACATATCGCCCATCCCCGTGGTCGATGTCTTTATCCAATTCCATCCGTTCATCTAAATATCCAATGAACGATCGGAAGCTAGCTGAGTTAGGATCGGGGCGGACCACCTTCCCTGCACAACATGACCAGAGCAGTTTTTAGCCTTCGTTCGCATGAACCCTGCATGGGTGTCTCGCTTGGGTAGAAAGCTGCAAAGTACGTATGATAGTGAAAGTGAAAAAGCTGTAGCTCAATTTTCTACCACAAAAATGGTATCCTATGATGAAGATAATGGCCGTCAATGGAACTATTTGGACGGTCCAGATTGCTTTTCTTTGTTTTCTCTTCCTTGCGGGGCCAGTTATTGATGGGTGTTATGACTTAGTCCATGGTTACGAACGGTTCTTTTCGTCGGCAAAGGCTGAAGAGGTGATTGATGGTACGTGAGTGGTCTTGATAGATTCCTATCGGAAAAATAGTGGTCCGTAATTAAGAGTTAGGTGGGGTGCATGCGTCGCAGAAACTCTTTGCCTGGGTAGGGTAGCATGCTAAAAAGAAAAGAAATTTCCACAAATAAAAAAAGGGATATGCGAAAGAGGAAAGTTTTGGTGCTTGTGGGTACTATGATAGTTGATAAACTGGTGGAAGATTTGATGGGTAGTGTACAAAGTAACTCAAACTAAACTATTCAAATAACCCAGAAGAAAATAAATAATATATATATATACTAATTTATTTATTGCTAGTGGGTTCTTGACTATTTGTTCGGTAAAAAAATATGAGAAGCTAGGGTTTATCCGGGAACGAAGGAAAAAAAAGAAAAACACGGATATAAAAGTAAATTTTAAGAACGATTGAAGGAATAGATTTTACATGTTACGTTCAAACGTGTTGTCGTGGAATTGGTAGGCCTCTTGTTCCATCTTTCGTTACCGTGGTGCACAAGTTTGTTCCCCACTCGCTTTAACGTGAAGGACCTTCGTCCACGAAATTTCTTCCTTGGACATTGATTGGACGGCGATGAAATTGGTAATGATACTGATAATGACAACATCTTAATATAGGTACGATGTTTATTTTAATGTAATGTTTATCTCATTTTTTTTGGAATTTTTGGCAGGACAATACCTTGGAATTATATGTAATGTCTATAAAAATATACCCGATTTATGCATGGATAGATCATCTTCTCGACATGATTTTCAGGTTGTATGGGGGAAATATGGTCAAATCTGATGGACTCCGTGAGTAATATATACTATGGAAAGACTGAATCATTTCTAAACCCACCAAAATAACTTAATATAAGACCAGCAGCAATAAATATTAACAAAATAGAAATAAATGGTCCATGTCAATCACCTCAAAATTTTCGTTACCTATCTTCCTAAAATCCCGTGATCAACCTTGATAATAACCCCCGATTAGGTATTATTTTTCTTTTTCTTTTTTTATAATGCCTAAAACTGTGTGTCATCGAACTACTACAACATCTTGCTGTAGTGTGCTCGATGTTGTTAATGAGATGAGGAGGGTTCCTAAAATGATCCATCAAGTAGCTTCTTGGAATAGTCATTTCAGCTACTAATCCGGGGTAAACGCGGCCAGGCGATTTGGATTCGCGCATTTCTTAGTCCACAAACAGGGGAATTCCAAGCTGTTATTTCTTTGTTTAAGTTTGCCACTTAGCAATGATATTGGTCTCTGTCTTCTCGAAACAAGAAGGTGGACAGGTGGGCCCATCTAGTGAACGGCTTAGATCTGAAAAAAAGAATCAAAATAAGAAAAAAGAAAGCACTCCAGTCGCACTCAGCATTCCTTAATAAAAAAGAAGATGGAAAGCGAAGGGAATCTGCACGTTGGTTTCCATGTTGCGGGGATGCTTTTCTTAATGGCAACGCCAGAGCTCATCTCTTTCTTCTTGCCATATTATAGTCAAAAAGACTCTGTACTGTTGCATTTAAATACTAACACTTGGTGCTTTCTCCTTGGTTTACAACTTTACATGTCTTTTGATTTAATAATTAGAACCATGAACTCGCCGGCTCACGTCACATGCAAAAAGACTTGGAAGGAATATTATTCCACAGGAGCAAATCTCGTTCTATCCAGTATCCACTATTACACTATAAGGATTTCTAGGGAGTTGTATCTTCAAGAAAATATCAAACACAGTAGTATTTTACCCATTGATGATGATTTTGATAAAATCTCAAAATGAAAAGTCAAAAACTGCGGAGATCGTGAAAACGTCACGACAATATTGTGGCTGTGTGGTGGATTTTCTACCCAAGGATCACAAGGACATGGAAATCCTAGACTAGGGCAATGCACTGTTCTTGACTTCTCTCCATGCTTTCTCGTCTCTGTGTTACCCACCTTACCACCTAACAGACGAGAGAAAAATAGAAAGGTTGATTCATCAGGCCGAATATGACAATCAAGAACGATGGCAAAATGAAATGACCCCCTCTTTTCAATTTAAATTACTGCCATTAATTGTTCAATTTAAGATTTAAATATATAGCTCTTCTTGGAAATTCTAGAATCTGTGGAACAATGATTTATCTACAACTTAGGGTCTCTGTAGGTGAAATTTGCTTGTTTGTTGTATGCAACAAATCACACGGCAACAGGTTTTGTGTACCATAAGGTTGATTTTGTTGGTATGAAAAAAAGAAAGAAGTGCATTCACCTTGAAGTTGATTTAGAAGCAGTCTAGGGAAATTCTTGTTTTCCGAAAGAAGGTTCAGCCACCACTCTATCGCAGATCCAACCCTCGTCAGGGGATTCTTTAAACGGAGAAGAATTACTTGCACGATCAGGGAAATGCAGATCAACCATCGTCGCTTCAATCCTGTTAACTCTGTCCCTTTTGGGCACTCCAAGAATCTGTTGTTTCCGACCTTATTTGAAAACAAGAGACGGAAGATATCAGAAAAACTTCCCTCCTCTGGCTTAAGAACCAAATAGTCATCATAAAAGAGCGTATCACAAGCCATGGCGGGGGGTGAGGGAGGGAGGGACACCTCAATTCATAGCTCCTAACATGTTATAAAGTGCTTGCCCCTAAATACACGTTTTGGACTGTTTGCCCAGAAAGTCACGAAAACCATATGTTTATTTTTGAAGGTGTGCCAATATCCTCGGCTACCTAAGAACATTATACAATGTAGCCATTTTGCACTTGAGCTTGTTTGTACAGGGTGAAATGAGGCAGAAAACTTCCCCCTCCGGCTTTTGATAACACATTTATGATTTACCAATTAATTTAGCCATTTATATGGCGAAATTTACATTTTTTTATTGTCGACTTATTTTGGAAAATTTTATCTATCTATTTTATGTTTAACCGTTGCATGACTAACATTTGTTTACATCCACCTGTACAAACAATCGTATATCTGTCAATTTTCCTTATACTAGTTGTAAGTAGTGGCATTCCCAAAGAAGAAGGATCTTAGCATTCCATGTAGGGGTGCAACTTGGGTCAATTAAGTTGGGTTGGAGTTAATTTAATTTTAATTTTATTTTAAAATTTTCAATTTAACCTCAACCATCTTTAGTGCTTCAATTCAATGCCAATCAAATCTTTAAAATTTTAGGTTAGTTTTAGATTGACAAATTGAGCTGATATTTCAGATTATTTAAAATTTATATGTTAATTTATTTTAAGTGAATATATTGTGTTGATTTAAATTAAATTTATTTCACTATAACCTAAAAATTCGAAACTTTTACTATAAAGCCACATATATATATATATAGTTAGAGATGGATTTTTGTTTACTTTTCTATAGTTGGTTTATTATCTAATACTTGTATAATAACACAGACAATTATATTTATTTAATATAATAGCAATAAAAAAAATACATACTTAGAATATTGAGTAAAAGCCATAAAAGCCTTCATAAATTATAAAATAATCATTCTAAAGATATTCTAATAGAGTATAAAACCTTTAATCTTAACATAAATTTATATCTATTTATATTACAACTAATTTTTTACAAAATTGAGTTGAAATTCAAATCGAGTTTTCAAGCCTTGAATTCAATCCAACTCCTTTTAGATTTGATTATACTGAAGTTAATTAGCTCTTTCATCTTAATTAAATAAAAAAAACTAATCCAACCCCACCCTATAAAAAGATTACGTGAAATTAATGGGATTTAGGGTGGACCCACGTTGCACCTTTAATTCTTTTCAAGGAAAGTCATCTCACACAGACCTGTTCTTGCGATAGCGTACGCTAGTGGGTTTATTGCGTTGAAGCGAAAAATATTTGGAGCCCACATTCCAATAGCGAATCCTTGAAAAGGTTGTCGGACCCATTTTTTTAACCATGAATTAGTCCACACGTCTCAGCCACCGCATAAAAGGGTATTTCCAGTACTTGCAATAGGATCCCATGGCACGTCATTCAGGAATTTGTGTTTCTGACTCGTTGTCCACACGCTCCACGATTATGAGCAAAAATGAAAGATGGGTTCAGCTCAAAGTGTCCAATATCTATCCCCGATATTCTGATTAATAGTGGAGAAATTTCTAGAGGCACTGTTCACTTATGTGTGCTTTATTCAACGTACGTAATCCTTTTGCTTTGCCCACGTAGTTCAGGTCCATATGCAGGGCCGAGTGGGTTTCTTACCCACAATGAAATCCCTTGAGAGTTTTTGCATGTTACCACTGTTTAACCAAAGAAATTTCCCACCACGCTAACACGGGATTTCTGTGCAGTCGTGACACCTAGTGACATGCCTGGGAACGTTCGTTTCATGGTCTGGTTCTGCCGATAGGTGGGTGTGGGAGAATGATCGAGTCACGGTTCATGGGAAAAAGGGTGCGATTATTTTTGGGTTTCTAACTCCGTTTGATTGAAATTGGATGGTTTTGGCTGGTTGTCGGATGATTTTTCATTGGGATTGCAAAATCGAGAGGAAAAATAAATTCATAGGAATTTTTATTAGAAATTGGATAATACATCTGTACTATCTCGTCCAAATGCAGTAGTCATTGATGGATGCACTAAGGCACTTGATGACTGGCCATTGAACGTTCAAATCCACGATGCAGGTAACTGGAGATTACATTGAAGCAGCGTTTCATTTAAACCGACGTTCTATCCCTTTTTATTTTTATTTTTTGCCCTCATCAGATGACTTTATCCATTCACATGATGATGGTTTCCTCTAAGCTGTCCATCTTCAAGACATGATTGAACTATTGCTGTAACAAAAGGTTTAGATTATCAGATAGATTCGTCTTTTCTTAATGAATCCCGCCAGCACTCGATTTCGGATGTGTTTATATACGGGTGCAACCAGATGAAGCCCCGCCAGATTGTAACTAGTTCTGGACCTAGTCAATTTAATAATCATGCCCCCGTTTTAAAATTGGACTACAGAATAAAAGTTAGGTCGATCGAGATGAAGCATTTTCTTAATACAATGACGTCCCCCCATGGAATGGGCCAATCCCAGAGACTTATTTATGCGGTAGTTGATAGAGTCATCCTTCACGTGTTGGATACAGTATTATTAGGAAAATGAGAGTTTGTATGCCATTCGTCCACGCAATCCCTTTTTTCTCCTAAATTTTCTACTGCTACTGTTACATCAAAGGAAGTCAATGTCAATATCTTGTGCACCACGTTTGCTAGTTTTACTTCGCCCACCATTTTACGATTCATGTGCTCTTTATACTACTTAGTCGTAATCCATTCATAAGTAAAACAAATAAGATAAAATCTTATTCAAATATTCCATAATCCATCAAGTAATAAATGTTAATAAAAAATAAATATTACTATGACTCGGATTAAGGATAGATTAAAAGGATTTTAGACCAACCTAGAAGATATTAGAGCCTATTTGATTGAAACCGCTCATGATAGTCCGTTAAGATATGGAGCTAGCTATGTTCAAGGACTGATCCAAACACAAATGCAAAAAATCGAAATACCCTATGCAGCATGGCCCAATTCAAAAGTACTTCAAGCCCAAGCCTTCTACCATGATAGGGGGTGTGTTGATATGAGCTTCCTTTTACAATTGGTCCAGAAGGGCCATCAAAGATGACATTTTTGCATTGAGCGAATTTGAATTTGTTTGGACCGTGCGAGAAAACAAAATGTGGCTACATGATATCAGTTATTAAGTAAATAAAAATAAAATTGAAAACATAAATAGCAACAAAAATAAAATTATTGCAATATAAAAATATCAGATTGGACAAAATATGCTTTTACATCATTTAACTTTTGTAACATGTATTCAAACACACCTAGAAGGCCGACTTCAAGTGGGTAAGTAAGTTGATTCATTGCAGGGAACCCATTAAACGAAATGGGCACATGATACAGGTTAGCCGCATTCGAGACACCTCTTTTTATGTTTTTTAACTTTAGAATTCAATACACTCTTTACGTTTTTGTTTTCATAATCTTCCAAATATGCTCTGAAATAAGGCGATGCATTTTTCATATATCTGCCATATTCACAAATATTTTGGTATCCCTGGTGAAGGATAATTTTTCTCGCTGTATTGAAATTAGAACACCGAACTCAATCTAGATGCACCATCCAAGGCTGTTGGATTGATTAGAGAGCAAAAGCTTGTTCCAATCTTTACTTTTGTGGGGCAGAGAATATATTTCAGCAGAAAAGCTAGTGCATGAACTGGATCGAGAATCAATTTCTCAAACATCTGCAGCAGTTGCATTTATTCAGATATGGGCTTGGTTGACACATGGTAGGGTCCATGGGATCAGTAATTCACGTGTGGTGGGGTCCATCAGATCGACCTGCTTCATTATGGTACGGATCGGAGTCCTCAACACAGTCCATTTCCTGCTGCAGGGAATCACATCATTCACATTTCTGCCATGTGACAAAAAGAATGACAGCAGACTATTAAAGATGTCACCCATGTCTTCACCGTCCGTTGATCGAGATATCTAGGCCGTTCATCTAACTCTGCCCCCATGAATCCGATATCCTCGGTTAGCCATCAACTGCAATACACAAAAATGACCTGATAAAGGGTCACATTCAGAAGAGGGTGCTTGGATATATAGAGAAAAATTAAAATTCCCATTGAAAATAAGTGTAAAATAATCTGAAAATTTTGAAGGGGAAGTCAGCTATATAAATGAACTAAAGGTAAAGTAGAGTTTTTTTTCAAAAAGCAAATATGTATAATAATTAATAAGAGAGAGTGGAAATTTCCATGCTCAGCTATGTTCAGGGCCCGATGCTGTGGCTGTGCACAGGGATTTCTGTGGCAGTGACACACAGGGCCTTCAAAAGATTTGTACTTGGGGACTTCCCCAGCATCTGAGGTTGCTCCAGATATATCCTGTGAAAGGGAGGGGAGGACATTGGGATTTCTCTGACAAATCTAGGTTTGTTTGCTGTCCGAACGCTCACTTAGCGATGCATTTGCAACAATCCACATTAGGCGTACGTGTTTGGATAGCAGATTAAAAATTGTAAAACAAATAAGGTGATGTTTAGAGGAGAATAACAGCTAATGTTAATTATAAAATAAATAAAGACAAAATAATTAAAATTTTAATTGAAAAGATATGAGGAATAATTAAAACTATAAATAATAATAATAATAATAATAGTAAGAGTAAGAAGAAGAAGAAAAAAAAAAGTTAGAATTTTCAGGAAAAAATGTCGCCATTATCTAGTGACTCATGACAGAACGCACATTCTAGATTAGTCCAAACAGAATACTGTTATTATTGCTCTGCCATCCTATTCAAAAGAGCATGTGCTAGCCAGCAGACACCCAAGAATGGCATTAGTGCAGCCACATTCGATTTCAGAGGCTGTGATGGAACTTTTTTGTTTTCTTTTTGCCCGGAGCCCAGCAGTTTCTCAAATGATAGGCCCCACAACGGACTAGCGATTTCGGGCCTGCTTAATTATTGTGCTGTATCTAATATGATATATTTTCATGCAAATGATTAGTTTGGGATTATAATAATTATGTACTAAATCCAATTCATCCATGGCTGCAAAAGACTTAATGTAGCCATTTTTGACCTTGTGCAGCCAAAATATTGGCTGCATTAAATGATTTTTGTTGTACTAATCATGATCTGAACCGGAAATCTTCACAACAATATTTACCATGGAATATAGCATTCTCAACATTATTGATTTTTCGACATTTTATGAAAGAACTATCAAGTCTTTTTTTCGTTTGACTTGGCACGGTTTCCTTTGTTGGGTGAGCACTGCTGGCTTTCAGTTTTTGAGATTTTATTGGCAGCAACCATTGGTTGGAAGACAACAGGATTGCCCGTTGCGCCATAGCACAGGGCTTGCCCAGTCATGACAGTCAGGACTGTTCAGATGCAGCTTGTGCGATAAAATCCAAATCTTTTGTTGTAATATAAATTCCAACCGTTGGATTACAGTGCTCGAATACTGGCAGCTTTCAATATTCTGTGACCGTCTTGGATCCATCAATAAAAATCATTTAGCTAGCTTCAGTGGTTTCAGTTCTCATTCATTGTAAGGAAATCGAGAGTAGCAGTTCTGGTTTGATATCGGTGTGATACG
>JAYJMB010007361.1:0-10275 GCA_036873735.1 Pouteria campechiana
AAAGTGCAAGGATAAAGAAAAGATTGATAACACAATGCGCTTAAACTGATATTTTTATAATGGTTCAGCCCTTCACTTGGGTTCCTACTCTACTTCTCTAAGTTAACATTTTATGTTAAACTCAGGTTCCGCTAACATCTTCTTTGATCAGTACCTTCCTAATCAAACAAATACACATGTTGGTTTCCAAGCTCACCAACTAATTCATATAAATACCAAGCAAGTATCCTACTTGCTTTCACTATACAAAGGCAAGTCTTTGACTTGCAGAAATATGCAGAAATAAATGTATACCCTAACAGGTTGATTGTGTATGAAGTTCAAAAGCAGTAAACACAGTCGATATAATAATAAAACAGTAAGATTCAATCTCCAGAAGTAGTTGAATGGATGGCTTTGAATGCTTCTTTGAATAAACTGTAGTAGAGTTAAAATCATATAAGAAAAGCCTTAAAGACTTAGTAAATGCTCTCTCTTGTTTTTCAATATAATCTCCTTGATTTTTTTTCATTCTTATTTAACTCCTTTAATATTGAGACCTTTGACTTTCTCTGTTGTAATAGGTGAATATCATTAAATGCGTAGAAAAGTTCAAATTTATAACCGTTGTACTTTTAGCGATGTTTCAGAGTCTATGAATCAAAATTAGATCCTCTGAGCTTCTAATTAGTATGAAATTTCCTGCACTGTTCACACAAATCATCGTCTCTTCGAATACACTGAAGATGTGTTTCGGAGGCTCCGAAGCATAGCAACAGCAGTGACTTGCGTTGGTATTGTGGTGGCGGACTCCGAAGGAGTTCTTTATCTCTGAAGTGATTATTTTGTGACTCTGAGAGAACTAACTCTGAACTCTAAAGTACTTTTTTTAACTCTAAAGTACTTTTCTTCTGACTCAGATGAGTCATGTTCTCTGAAAAGTGTTCTATTAACTTTGAAGGCGCTCGTCATTGTCTTCGAAATGCCTTGTCGACTCCGAAGTACTTGACTTAATCCCGAAGCTTGTGAGTTTGTGCCTCATAAGTGTTTTAACTGTCTCCAAAATGCCTTAGTGGCTCCGAAACACCTTTGATAACTCTGAAACTTGTGACTTCATTACTTCAAAAGGATTTCCCTTTGTCTCTAAACTTCTCCAGTGGCTCGGAAATACCTTTGTTGACTCTGAAGCTTGTGACTTCATAACTCCGAAGGATTTTCCATTTGTCTCCGAAGTTCTTTGAGTAACTCTGAAATTGAATTTTTAAACCCGAAGTTGACTCCAAAGCTTCATTGATAACTCTGAATCTTTTGTTTTTTTCTTTTAAGTATATATGTAATTTATATACTTAAATTACTTGAGTATTTACTTGGTTTCTTCCTTTGATTGGTTTCTTCCTTTGATCATCCTCAAGATTAGTTTGAAAAAATATTTCCGCACAATGCTTAAGAATGAATTGTTAGTACCTTAATGTTTCACTCATGTCTTTGTCCATCATCAAAACATGTCTTTGTCCATCATCAAAACATGGTTGGTTAAGAATATTCATCATCAAAATCAAGCTATTTAGGAGTGTATGTTCAACATACTACTAGCCCACCATGGTGACAAACTCAAAAGAATAAGTCAAAAAGTGTGACAAGTACCAAAAGCACACCGCCATTCCCAAACTCCTAGCAACCAGGCTTTCAACAATCAGTATCCTGTGACCATTTTACCAATGAAGGATGGACATCCTTGGTCCCTTCCCACCAGTGCTAGAGAGGAGAAAATACATGTTCATCATTGTAGATTATTTCACTAGATGGTCAGAAGCCAAGGCTACCAGACAAAACTTCCTTATGGGAAATATAATGTGTTGGTTCGAGGTCTTAGGAATCCTCATCACCGACAAAGGAACCCAATTTGAAAGTAAACCATTCAAGATGTTTTGTGCTTCTCATAGAATCCAACAAAATTTTTCTCAATAACACACCCGCAAACTAACAGGTTGATAGAAGCCATGAATAAAAGCATTACGACAAGATTGAGGAAAAAGATGGAAGGATCTGGAAGAAGCTGGTACCAAGAACTTTTAAAAGTACTCTAGGCACTAAGGACAATACCAAAAATGTCCACAGGTGAAATACCTTTCATGCTAACCTATGGATCCTAGGCGGTAATCCCGATTGAACTAAGAATCCTTTCTGCCCGAACAAAAAACTTCAACCAAGAAGTGAACGAGGAAGCACTGGAAACAAACCTGGACCTCATAGAGGAAGCAAGGATCAAGGCCCAAGCTAGGATGACAAGGCACTAGACCCAAGTGAGATAGTACTATGACCAAAAGGTCAAGCCAAGAAGCTTCAAAGAGGGAAACTTGGTCCTACGAGAGGCATCTATTAGCAACCCCACTCACAGGAAGGGAAAACTTGCTTGCTCTTGGGAAAGTCCCAACAAAGTTAGAGAGGTGCTAGAAAATGGAGCCTATTGTCTACAAAAGCTGAATGAAAGAAATGTTGCATAGACTTGGAATATTGAACATCTAAGGATATATAATCAGTAATTTCATTTATATTTTCTAAACTTCATTATATGACTATTAAATAAAACAATGAATAGATTTTCTAGCAAAGTTTCTCTCTCAATAGACTATATCACTCTGCTAGAACTTTTTTATAATGAATTTTAAATAGATACAAGGAGGTGCCAGAAAGCTTCCCTCAAGAAAGATCAGTAGACCGGTAATCTCAATCGGATCTAAAGGGCATGCTTGAACAGGAGCCGCCAAGCTATCCTGGTTTCATAGAACAGAACCAAAGGGCGGACCGAATGGCGCGCCTAAATAGGGGCCGCCAAGCTACCCCAATTTCACAAAATGAAACCAAAGGGCATGCCTGAATAGGGGCCACTAAGCTACCCTGGTTCTGCAGATTGGAACTAAAGGGTACGCCTGAACAAGGGCCACCAAGCTATCCCAATTACACAAAACAAAACCAAAAAGCGTGCCTAAACAGGGGCCACCAAGTTCCGCAAAGAAAACGAAACCCGCCAATAATTTGATTAAAGGGGTTCAATCCATGAGCCATTAATAAACGAACACAGCATGATGTTTCTCGAATAGCAAACCCAAAAGATCAAATCACAAGTGATTCCATCAAAAGACTCGCACCAACAAATATCCCGCGCTTATTAGAAGAACAAGATCATAAGCAAAAAGTAAATTTTCATAGCACAAGTTTGACAATGACAAATCCTCCTCATCTGGTTGAATATTATCTAGATCTATTCTAGGGAACTTCCTAGAAATCTTTTTCTTACAAGAATTAAAGGCTTACCTAAAATAGTCAGCCATCTGCTGGAGCAACACTTCTTGACACTCAGGTTCTATAGTCAATTGCTCCAGACATAGTTGGCGAACCCAAGAGAGTTCCATAGCTTGCTACTCCCTTAGCAAATCAACTTCCTACTGAGAAATCATTTCCTTGCCCCTTAGCGTGCTAACCTTCTACTGCAACACCTCCTCCCTCCCGGCAACCAACAAATCTAATCGAGCCAGCTGTTCCACCTTAGAATCTTGGCAGCAACAGCGGCATCACGATCGACCTCCTTAGCGAGAGCTTCTTCCACCTCCTTCCGAGATGCCTCCTAGAGTCCCGCTCCATGACCAAATCATCCTCTCTAGCCTTGGGAGTCGAAGTGGTCTCTTTCAGCTCTTGAAAATGATTTTACTCCTCTTCCAACTTTGCTTTCAAAGCAGTGAGTTCGGCAAGTGCACAGTACTACCCATTTCGAATCACAGAAGAAGAACACTTTCTATGCTAAATCCAGTTCCTCCTCCACCTCCTCTAGATGCTCTAACTTGATATGCAGTTGTTCTCGGGCATTGGCAAGTTGTCGCACGCAAAGCCTCGTTAGATCAATGAAACTATTCCTTGTGATTGAGTTTTGTACAACATCCAAAGCAGATTCCACCACGAGATCATCCCAAGGCATCTCAAAGGCCCAGGAACGATCTGCAAAACAAGCCAACTTGGTCACAAGAATCACCATCTTGCCTGGACACTCCATGAGGGAAATAATTGGGGTTGCCTCCCTTTGAACAAAGCTAGGAGTAGATGGTCGAGAGGAGCCCAAACTAACTAAGGTAGCAACTCCACTTGAAGGTGCAGAACCAGGGGAAAACATTAGCCCACTTAAACTTGAAGCTTTATCGCAAAGGCATTGGGCTGAAGGGGCTAGGATAAGGCCAAAGTATGGACGCTTTAGAGCACTAGATAGTTGATCAGAAGAAAATAAACTTACAATAAGGCCGAAGGAGGAAGTCAGCATCTTCAAAGGAAAAGGTTAGCACCTTCTTACCAAAAGTATATATAAAAAGAGAAGGGAAGAGATACTCACCAGTAAAAGCAATAGAAGGACGAGAGACAGTAACAGTAGAAGACGCCTCAACAATTACTGAAGTTTCTGGTATCTTTGCAACCTTTGGCGCCCCTTGGACCTCTTCTATCTCCTTTATAGCAACCCCCATAGATCCCCTAACAACAATCAACTTCAAACACACCACCAGAGCTATATCAACTATAGGCTCGAAATCATAAGAGATGGAACCAATTAAAAAAGGAATTATAGAGGACAAACGTACAAATAATGATGGATAGGAAAGAAGTGGTATGAAAGAAGAGGGATACGTTATCCCTCCAGGAGAACCACTAACATCCTGCGAAGAATGGACCAGCCCCCCAATTGTGACCTCGAAAACGAAAAAGGTAAGCAACTCCGATATGGCAACCTAACCAGGTCCAGAAGAAGAGCAAGGTGAAAAAGTTTGTTAAGTGCTCCCGCCAGAGGAGAGATCCATAAGACCAAGTTCGCGAGGTATATCAACCCCTAGCGGCTACGATTGGATGTCCAGAACCATAGATTGCTCCCTATGAGGACTAGAAGAGGGAGAAGAAGGAGAAGAACTAGTAGATGCATTGGAATTCCGCTTCCTGGCAACCGTTTTAATTTTTTGTCAGGGCAGAGGAGTCGCCTGATCAGAAGTAGAAGCGGACGCACGAGCGGAAGTGGGATAAGGAGTAACGCAAAAGTAAAGAATAAGGTCTTATTCCTGCTCTATATTAGAACTCAGGTCTGGGAATAAAAAAGACAGAGAAGGAAGAGGATCATGAGTGATAATCTCCTAATTAGGAAAGCCACACGAAAAATTGGCCTAGCAATAATGGTCTAAGGAGGAAACAGCATCCACAGACAACATGCCCATAGTCATTAGCCTATACCTAAGAACATACAAGCTATATCACTTCAACAGAGAGAGCAATTGGAAGACAAACCGGACTGGTCATCCAAACCACCTAAAAAGGGAGATCCCGATAACTTAACCTAAGCCCAAACTTTTCCAGTCATCGTCTGGGTCAACAGTTTGTGCGAAAAGCTTGCGTCAAGGAGCACGAGGGATAAAATAAAAGTAATAGCTAGAATGAGGAAGTATGCCCCACCCTGGGGCCTATGAATTTTCATATTACCCTATAATTTCCCTATTATTAAGGAAAATATTCTGCCTAAAATCCGGCAAAGTCTCCCCGAAAAAATCAAGATCTATAAATGTGCATACAGTAATATATAAAATTAAAATTTTTAATGACTATAAAGAAATGCCAGCCGTCATAAAACACACACTCATAGCTACCTATTCACATATAGTTGTATGCCCAAAATCGAAACCAATCATGATGGCAATCTATCTTTCTAGAATAATACAATTCCAATCACAATAATTTAGTTCACTATGACATGTCATACAATTGATATACATCATATGAAATCTTGTAAATATAATTATACAATTAAACAATCAAATTATATTTACAAATCATTATACCACAAGGAAAATGTCTTCAGATCTTACTTTTTAGTCCCAACTCACAGTTGATATTCTTTACTTGACTTGCCAATTAAAAATTAAAATAAGAGTAAGTCTAATAAACTCTGTAAGTAGACTGCGTAATAAAATAATAATCAACAATAGGGATTCGTTAGACATCCCTAATCACATTCAATACAAATAGCATTCCATTAGACATATATCAAGCCTATGCCATCCAGGTATAGTCACAACATACCATCTCAAAATCTCAACATGTTATGTCAAATCCCATCACACAGTAAGAGAATACATAATCAAATCTACATCTCACATAAGCTTATAGAATCACATGTTTAGGGATACTCACTTATCCCTCATCCTCACATGCAGGCCTACTTTTCATTCAGACATCCATATACAAGAATAACAAGGGATTACATAATAAGATGGGATACTCTCTATCCCTTCATATCCAAGTCCTCACACAAAGGGTTTCCATAAGCATGCACTCATACATATATAAACCACATCATGGGATATTCATTATCCCTTATCACCTCACACATTCATAATAATCATAGAATAGCCCACTTCATATAAGTTCACAACCTTGGGGATCCTCATAAATCCCAATACACATACAAAATCAAATTACGACATAATAAATCCTAGGATATTCACAATCCTAAACATTTCACATGATATCACATACTTCACAAATACAAGAGATTATGGGATAACCATTATTCCTATTCACTTATACATGTCACGAGCAAGACATGGGATAATTACCATCCTAACATTCCATAGCTCCACATACCCACTCATCATAACAGTAAACTATGGGATAGCTACTATTCCCATCCAATCACATAGTCACATAAGGATAGCTTACTTGTAAGATGAGTCATTTTATAACTTCTTAAGCTCCATATCTCATTTCCCAATACATGATCAAAGATCCTACATAGAATATACACAATTCTAATATCATAATATGATCATGAATGCCACCTCAGTATTATCCTAGCATAATTCAATATCTAATCAGGCATTAATCATGCCTTCAATACACTAAATTATTGTATTATTCATAGCCAACTACAGGTTATCATTAATTTAATCAATCCCATACAATTCTCATTAAACTATTTCATCATACAATTCTCATACAATTTAATCACTCATCTATAGGTTTCTCATCAACATGGGTTAGGGACTCCACTCTGAACTACACACCATGAACCCATGATATAATCCACATTAATTTTACTTTAATAACACACTAATCATGCTCTAATCCAATCACATCAAGCATAATCTCGTTTTTACACCATTCACCATATCACTGTTCATAGTTATAGAAAAATGGATAATCCCAGTTTACCAAGTCTAAATCATGCCAAATACATTAAAATCATCCAATTAACGATTTTTCCTATCAATTTATATGAATTCATCACAAATTCACCCCTGGGGTAACTGTTCACAAGTGGGGGTTATACAAAAATCTCAGTTTTCCAAATTTAATTCATGCCTAAACATTAGACATCATATATTAATCGATTTTCCCATCAAATTAACACAAATCATGCAAAATCTCTAATTTTTACTATTCATGAAGTGAGGTATAAATCCTAACAAGTAAAAGCATGAAATTTAATAAAAAAAAAAAGGAAGGTACTTACCATGATTTCCAAGCTTGGCATCCATTTTTCACTCATTTTCTATTTTAAATCTTCACAAACCGGCCATGGGTCATGTCCAAGAGGTTTTCTAGCCACGTAAGCATGCCCAAACAATGAGAAAGTGGGAGTATAATCCGCAAACTCATGATTTTTCACGAAAATATAGAGATTTCTCAAGCTAAACTACAAGAAAAATAAACTTGGAATAGTGGGTTTTAAGGCAGGGATGAGCACGAAATGGTAGGGGAAAAAATGGAGAAGAAAAGGGGTTAAACACCATTTAAAAATTGTGACTTTCCGATGCTCTGGCGCACCATCCTAGTGACAGCGCCCAACAATATACCTATTAGACACATTCACAGTAATTCAAGCATACCTTTCACATAAAATATCCAATTAAAATGATTCTTAAGGCGTTAAAAAGATAACTTCAAAAGATACAACTTTCATGTTAACTAATTTTTTCAAATAAGTCTCCATATATGTCAAAAATTTATATAAAGTGACCTAATTTGGTAATTTTGGTACTTTTTATCTATATGGCACAGTTTTGATACATCGATCATAATTTTCTCATAGGATATCAAAATTATGTGATTTTTAATTCATTATAAAGATAATTTCAAGATCTATAAATTTCATATCGAACACAATTTCTAAAGTATCTAAAATATAGGTCAAAATTTTGACACAAGTGACCCCTTTTTTAAATTCAGCATTTTCTTGATATACACTTATGCCCTTTTTGGTTTTTTTCCATTTTTCTTTATTTAATTTCATTCTTTTCCAACTATTTTCATATGATTTTTTCAAATAAATTATGATCACAAAAACATAATAATTCACTTGCATAATTAGAAATAACATCATGTAATTATTTAAACATATACACATTAATTTTAATCATAAATTACGCATCAGGTCACAAACGTTTCCGAACTTCTCATACATTTTAACCATAAATTTTTCATATATTATAACACAAAAATGTATATAAATTTCCTCCAATAATCATAATTTAAATCATGTAATAATACATATAATCAGCATAATTTCATTGAATTTCCATGAAATGCATACACATTGAAACCATTCCATTTTACCCCTTTTCTCACATTTTCTAATGATAATTTCATATAATTTAGGATTATGTACATTAATTTTATAGAATTTCCTACACCCTGTCATACACCATTTCATCCCAAATTCCAGTAAATTCTCATGCAAACAACTCAAATTTCAATTTACTACATACATAAGGCTAAAATCACAGCTTTTCCAATAATAATCTTTAATTTAACACCCCTAAGTGTTATAGAGGAGCTTTGCTCAAGTTAAAGATAGTAGAAAATATTAGAGAGTGAAAACAAAGATCTCATGAAGATTATGGATCCAACAGCAAAGGGATACAACATAACGTCAACTATTTGGGATCAATTGTCCTAGAAAAATATTGTAACTGATGAGTGAATTTCATACACTTATATTACAAATATTTAGGCTTATTTATTTGCAAATTTTTGTCTCTTTTAGATGAATTTAATGCTCATTTGTTGGATTTCATAGGTGCCTTGAAGATGGAAAAAGAAGAGAAAAAGAATGAAAAAAAAAGAAGCTCAAGTTTGGAAAAGAAAATAGCTACAAAGATGGAGTGAAAAAGCAATACAGACCAAGGCAGCCAATTGGCGCCATAGGCCCCCACCTTGCATCGCTAGTGCCAGAACCAAAGTACCATGGCCAACAAAGCGGGGGACATATTTTGCAAATTTTTTTGCAGTTGCGTATTTACTAGATATTTAAGCAAAAACTTTAGATTTTTCAAGGGTTCTTCTCACCTTCATTTTTGAGAGTTTTTCTTTGAGGTTTCTAGCCATTTTTCTGAGAGATTTTTCGTAGAGAAAAAGAAGGGATTGCAAGTAAGAAAGAAGAAAGAGAGAAAATATTCTTCATTGTTATCATCCTATCTTAAGGAGTTGTTTTATTTTCTCTTATGAACTAAATTTCCTTTTCTATAGTGAAAATATAGCCCTTTTTGATACTCTTTATTATGGATTATTGGATATTATTAATGCTAGATAATCTTGTTTCATTCATGATATTTTTTATAATAATTTAATTTATTTTATTGCTTGATCATCAATATTATGAGTTAGATTATTTATCAAAGCATAGTTAAGGTACACACCATATGCTAAACCATGAGCTCCCTTGAATGCGAGGTGTTGGAGGGAAAAATTCAACTAGGCAGCGTGCAAGGACCCGCTGCCAGGTTGCACGTCACGGTGAAGCGGCATCAACGCGCTCCAGCCACACGTCCGGACACACCGCATCGACAGCAGCAGCAACCGACGGCGGCGAGCGGACGGCAGCAGACTAGGCAGCGTGCAAAGACTCGCTGCCAGGTTGCACGTCACGGTGAGGCAACGTCAGCAGCAGCGACTGACGGCGGCGAGCGGGCGACGTCGACGCATGAATCCAGCAGCAACGCGGAGCTGGTCGTCCGGCGACGCCAGTGGACAGTGTCGGCACCGTCACGACGGCGAGCGGTTCCGGCAGGACACACCCTGTTCGCGCCCAACGCGAAACAGGGTGTCCGACCCATTGATGGCAACCTCATCGGCAGCGAGCGGGTGTCGCCGGCGGCAGGCTCGACGATGACGTACCCCTCCAGCATCAACGACGTGGTGGCGGGCAGCCGGCAGCAACGCCCGACGCCGGCAGCAGCGCCCTATCACACGGGCAGGGTCAGCAGCAGCGACCGA
>JAYJMB010007362.1:0-10274 GCA_036873735.1 Pouteria campechiana
GGGGGAGTAGAAAAAGAGTGAAGGAAGAAATATGAGGGGTTTTGCAGCAATGTCCTCCTTGCTATGAAGGATGACTTAATAGAGAGGGCAACAATGATTTTTTCTCTTTTTCGAATTTTCTTTCTTTCTTTCTTTCTTTTTTTTTTTTTTTGTTTTTCTTCTTTGACTTCTATTGAGGTATTGAAAATGGTTTTGCAGGAGAATGAGCTTTGTGTTGAAACTTTTAGAAGAAGTTTTGAACTTTTTCTTAAATGATTAGAGCCATGCACAAAGTGTACGCCTCACAGCTAAGGCCGACACAGAGCTTTGTGTTGAAACTTTTAGAAGAAGTTTTGAACTTTTCCTTAAATGATCAGAGCCATGCACAAAGTGTATGCCTCACAGCTAAGGCCCCTCAAGGAGAAAAAACATGCCCAAGGCACACCTGAACTCCTCTCACCTAGACCTTGTTGAGGCAGTACCCATGCACCTTGTCACACACTCATACTTAGGTGCACTTTTAACAACTATGATCCAAAATAAAAAGCTTGCATTGAGTCACTTGATGCAATTGATTGTATTGAATCATCACCCAAAAGAAATAAACTCCAATACATATGCATCAGCATCATTGCATTCTTCATCATTTCTGCTGTTTCATAGCTTTCTATCAAATTGAAGTTGGAGAGTTGAGCAATAATATAGATTTATTGGTTTCTTACCTTTTAATTTCCTGTTGCAAGAACAGGCAATCACCATTATCAAGCCTTATCATAAGTTCCTAGCCAAATGGGATCAGCCACAAAAATCATATCATGCAATTTTGTCAGGATATACATGATAAACATGGGGTAATTATGTTACACTTTGGATTTTGGAAGTGAAATGATTTCATCATCTTAAAATACAAAACTTCTAATGTAGGTTTGTTAGTTACGAAACAAAAGGATGAACACTCAGGAGGAAAGCCCAGCATTAAGAAATCACTTGTAACTTACATTACCTATTGTCCCTAGACCAGCCATGGCAATTCCCACCCAATCAAGAGCATTCATCACCTCCTTTAGATAGAAGTGAGAAAAGACCGAGAGTATAGCAAGCCCACAACCAGAGACAGGCTGTATAACAGATACCTGCCAGAAGTAAACTTTTTACATTAAGAAGACTAGCATAAATGTTCAATTAAATTTTTTTTAAAAACAAAAAACCTCGATCGTGTCTCTGGTTATGTTGGCTTCACATCCATGGATAAAATTGTCCCAGCCCAAACACCAGGAAGGCATGGAAGTTCTTCTTCATCATTACATTCACTTGTACATCAACTGAATCATAGCTAAATTTTACAATTGAATCTTCTAGAAACAGGTGGTTGTATGCTAAGAATCTACTTTTGCTATCATATTCCAAGCTGCATTGCAACTGATTATCAATCTCCTCATCAATTATGTCACCCATTTCACTCCAGTCTATTTTTTTTCTTCTTAGGCACATGAGAACCTGGGAAGCTTGCCCATTTTAGTTTATCAGATAAAAATTATTACAAACAGGCCACATAGGAGTTTTATACTCTTAATTGCTGGGCAATACATCTCTATATTTCAAACCGCCATGAACCTCATAATAACAAGTACCACACAAATAAAAAACCCACAAAAGACTCTTTATTTTGTTTTTGGTAATGCTTACCGGAGCTTGAGATAAAGCTCTCAACATCAACAGCGCACCAATCACATCTATAAGAAACCCCCCAATCCATTGCTTGTTGAAAATGTAAGCTCTTATCACCTAAAAATAATGGGGAAAAAGCACATTAGCCAAAAATAAGCAATCAGCCTATCATCAGGATCACCCTCGTCTAAGCTATGTATCATCAGGATCACCCTCGTCTGAGCTATGTACCAACGAATTATGATTAGGCCATTCATCCGTATGACGGATTGTATCCAGGTCTCTTTTTCAAAGGCAATTGATGTAACCAAAGTTTTACGTTGGAATAAAATCTCTACAATCATCCACCCAAAAGAATGAAAAAGCATGCCCATGGAGACGCATCAAGTTCGAACTTTTTCACCAGATCCATCCTGAACCCGAGTTTCAGAAAGGCCCCAAGTCAAATATCACATAATTCCAATAGAGAATATGGAATTCATCTGGAACTACATAAATCTCAGAAATTAAAAACACCAGACCAAGATTAAAATACCAGGAATCAAAAACATCATTAAAAGTCCAGTATACCTTGAGTTTGAAAGAGAGAGGAGGGAGAATAATCGTTCCCTTCTTCTGCAGAACTTTCCCAATATTATTCCCTGCCGTCGCGACAAGCGTTAGGCAGATGGATTCCCACATTTTTTTTTTCTAGAAATCTCTTTCCTACTCTCCTTCTAGATCTCTATAGTGGCATTTGGATTTGGGAATACGCGATGAAAAACAGAGGAATCGAAAGGAAAATCCAGCACCAAACTACTGCCTTCCCCTCCTCTCTCTCTCTCTCTCTCTCCAATCGCAAAATCTTTGACGTTGCTTCGAATTCGGGCATTCGCGCTGCAAAAGGGACGGGTTTACCCTCAACCGCAACGGCTCACGTGGCGTAGGTGACAAGCGTGTCAAACATCACAACCGTTGTCTTGGGTGGGCCTCCTGGACTATGTTTTGCTGTTCATCTTCTTCCCTTCTAGCCTGGGCTATACGGACCTCATGTCGCTCGGCATCTGCATTTTTCTATTAACGAGCCAGCCCATTGGGTTTACAAATTTGGCCCAAGTTCCAACTTTGTTCGTTTGCTCGTTGGTCACTGATTTTCCTTTGGTGCGTTCGGTAATTGCGAAAAAAAGTAGAAATTTCTTTTTTCTTTTTCATTTCCACCTCTTTCTAATTAATATAACATTCAACTAACTTAACAACTCTACTTATATTTTTAATCAGTATCTTCTATATTTCATACAAAATGCTATTCAATTTTGTCACATTATTTTCTCATTTTCCCTCTTCTTTATTGTCTCTTTCTTGGAGTCCTTAACAAAATGCTATTCAATTTTGTCACATTATTTTCTCATTTTTCCTCTTCTTTATTGTCTCTTTCTTGGAGTCCTTAACAACAATAATAAACAACTTGGAGGTATCAAATCAAACATTATACCATTGCTGTGAAATCGAGTTGTTAAAGCCTTCAACTCAAACCAACCTAGATATGAAATTGGGCAAAATTAAATCCATTTGCCAAACCAATTCTTTCATTCCACAAATCCAATCCATTTCGGTATTAGACCGTAAGGTTGGGTTCAACATAACCAAACCTAATTTACTCCTTATTACAGAATTAAAGAGCAATTTGTTGACGTTAGACATGTACCATGAATAGTCTAATGTGAAGAATTTTGATGAACCAATTTTGTGTAATCTAAGACTACCCAATCAAAACCTAAGAGTCTAGGCATTATTTTTATTTTATTTATTAATATGGTTGTTATTATTAATCCCTTTACAAAACTTAACCTAAGAGGGGAATGGTGAATTGGGTTAATGAAAAAAATTTATAATCTCTTAATTAATTTAAATTCTCTTATTTTAAATTTTTGTAAGCACATATCTCTTGTGTCTTGGTTTCAATTATATCAATCATAAAATAACCTAGTGTCATTGTTCTCTTCTAGATTCTAACTGTTAGGATTATTGTGTATAATTTTGATAATAACAAAACTTGTATTAAGACGAAATGATATATTTTCTTGAGTTGTTGACAATTATGCTTAGAACGTATATATGCTTAAGTAAATTCAAATTATTGTATATAATCATGATGTACTTAATTTTGACTATCATTCTATAAGATGTTGGATCATACGTCAGCACTATGCCTTAAAAGAGTTATTATATTATGTACTTAAAATAATAATGTATGTCACACTATGTGCAAACTATATGAGGAGAAATACATTATAAAATAATTTCAAAGCTATAAAGTAGCAAGTATAGAAAATTTCTAAGTGAAGGAATGTGATTAGCTGCTGCTACACTTCAAAAGAATTAACTTGAAGATTACATCTTAGAAGAAAAGAAAGAAGAAAATAGAGGCTTCTAGACAAGCTACAATGAGATTTGTTTTCTTTATAATATCTAAAGAGATAACTATTCAGACAAATACAAAGTAAGGCAGAAACTTAATCCAAGAATACAACCTTAGACAATCCAAAATGACTAAGTTGAAGTTCATCCGAAACTAAGCAAGAAGGATCAATCTCGCCAAGAACTCGGACAAATATAAAAGAAACTTTACTTAACCATCAAAAACTAAGAAGACTTCATCCGACTGAAAGAAGCTAAGAAGTAAATATGAACTTGGTCCAAATCACCGGGAGCTCGAAAAAATGCAAGTAAAGAGAAAGAACTTCATTTGAAGTCTCAAAACAGACACCTCGAACAAATGCAAGAGAAAAAGGAGAACTCTAGATAAAGTAGAACAAAAAAACTTTGTCTGATCGAGAATGACTAAACAAAATTTGCCCAAAATTAACTTCAGACAAAGTAACAATTCAATGAGTTTGTCCATAACTTACTTAGAGTAAATGTGATGAAACTCTAAACAAAGTGACAGTTCAAATAACTTATTCAATATTAACTTTAGACAAATACCAAAGAGAAGAAACTTTGTCAGATGAGTATAAACCAAAGAGAGAGTCTATCCAAGATTATTCCTAGACGAATTGATACAATTGAAAGTCATATCCTTGTTCGATGTCAATCGCTATGTGACTAGTAATTAATCTGAAACATTAAAATGGCATCGAGCTTTCGGTGAATAAAATCATTCAATCATCATTTTTGGCAACAAATGGCGCTATAGGCTTTTCAGTTATGACAAGTTCAATCGTAAGAAGAACATTTTCACAACAGTTAATGGTCTCTCTCTCTCTCTATCAAAAAATGGTGTCGCAGTAGAGTGAAACAAGTCAGAAGCAATGCACTCCAATGGGAAGAAATCACAATAGTCTTCTATATTCAATGTTACTCTCGTTCTTGCATTCAATCCGACCCATTCCTCTACAACGGTCAAATTTCTAAAGAACTACTTAAGGAGATGAGTTGGATAATTCAAATGTGGTGAAGGAATATTTTCAAAGAGTCCATACCTTTTACAAATCCTTCTACTCATGGCCAAGAGTTTAGACCTTTAAATATCCATTCAAGAGTTTCAACTTTCAAAATCTTAAAGGTCATCTTCTTTGTATTACGGGAAGATCTCTTACATTACAAGGAGCATCTCAAAGATTAAGTCTTCTCCAGTGCTTAAATGAAACATTATATAAAAGTGTATAAGTTTGTTGCTTAACTTAAAAATTAGAGAGTTGGTAGTGAGCTCTAAAAAATCATCAAGTTTGCTGGTGATCTTTGAAACCAGTGAGTTTGTGGTGAGCTTAGAAAAATCACATTATATAAGTTTCTAATGAGCTTAGGAAAATTAGAGTATAAGATTGCTAGTGAGCTTGAAAACTAGTAAGTTGGTGGTGAGCTCGGTAAAACCATCAAGTTTACTGGTGATCTTTGATATCACTAAATTTTTGGCGAGCTTGAGAAAATCAGACTATATTCCATTATATGTGATATAGTGAAACCCAAGGCACAAGGAGAGTGTGCTCTTAGAAGAGTGGAGTAAAGAGGTGTAACACCCAAGGTATTGAAAATGAGGAAAAGTTTTGTCAAAACTTGTATTTGGTTATTTGAGATGATTTGAATGATAAATATATGAATTTTATGTGAAATTTAATATGAGTTAAGTGAGTTTGTGAGAAAAATTATGATGAGTTAAGTTATTAGGTTACATATTGATATGATTTCTATTATTTGAGGGAGATTAATATGTATTTGAATGTAATATGATTATGTTAAAATGACATTTTTAATGAAGAATGTCTACTGTGGAGTAGGACTAATAAGCACGACTAGTAGAATATTCTTGTGGTGTGACTAAATGCTAGGATTAGAATCCTATTGTATATTTGTTTAAATGTGAATTTATATAATTATGTAAAATTTTAATTGATGTTTAAAAGAAATGGATTGGTATATTTTAGAAAATAATGTATAATATTGTAATGGTATAATATGTTTCCCCTAAGGTGTAGTGTCATTAAGGTATAATATAGGTCTGAGGCTATGGATAAAATGAGTCAGTTTAGATTATTGTTGTATGTTTATTAATTAAATTATTATATTTAATATATGAAATTAAATTTTTCATAGAAATCCCATTAAATTGAGAAGAGAAATAACGAAAAGTATATGTGTCCTAGAATGGGACCTGAGCACCCCCACCCTATAAGTGGGGAAGTCAAGATAAAAACCAAAACAAATGACCAAGGTTGCACCTTGGAAGGTAGGGCATGACAAAGTGGTATTAAAGCCCAATAACTTATCCGTGTGATAAGCTTAAGTTGAGAAAGGAGCCTAGAACCATAATGCAAAGGTTGTTGGAAGAAATAGGATATAACATTTCAGTACAATTTGATAAATTTATGGAAAATATGGAAGAACATTAGAAGTATGTTGAGGGCATGAGTTAGGAAAAGAGACATTTTGAATCTTTGTATAAATATCATTTGGTATGAATGTTACTTATATGAATGGTTATGGTATGCCATAAATGATTTTGAAATGAAATGAATATGATGATGTTATGATAGGATAAGGATGATTGGATTATGTATATAGATGATGATATAAAATTTGTTATGATCAGAGTCACATAGTGAAGCGTGGTAATGCTTATATGCATCTTGTTTGAGTGTTTGAACTGTTAGTGTGTTATAAGGCTGATAATTGAATTCAGTTTGGTTGTCTAAGTGATTTGTTACAAAATCATTGGATTCCTTTGGTTTAAATGGTTGTGTGAACTTTGTTAGTTATTTGATTATTTTAATTGACCCTAAGATGTTATAACAACATAATTATGTTATTTTTATATGTATTTAGCTTAGAATTGAAAAGAACTTTGTAGTGAATAGTATATTTGAATTTGAGGACTCATGAATGAATTTTTATTATGATGATCAATATATTTATATATAATTGAATAATTTTGCTTGTGAGTGATTGAATTGAATGAATTGGATAATGGATGGTGACTATCTCACTTGTTTGATTCCATGAGGATTATTATAAGTGATGTACTAATGTTATTGAATTGAAAGGATAAAACTTTGAATTTTAGATATTTGTTTGCAAGTTGTTTATCTGGCTATTTGTGAAATTGCAGTATTATGGTGATATTGTATTATATGATGAAATGATGTAAATTATAATTGATAGAAAATCTTATATATGAGAATTATTGAATTTGAATTGTTGATGTTACTTTACTTTGCATTCCATTATAATTATGGTTGAAAGTTGTGCTATGAAAAGCACTTTGTAAATTGGTTTAATGTGTATGGATGAGAATGCGTGTTGGGATTTGGATAATGGTTACAATATAATTGTTATACAATTAAATTTGAATGGTTGTTTTGGGAATGGATTAACATATTGAATAAGTTATATAATGAATGAGATTTCGTGTATTTGTAATGTGCAATGGTATGATGTACCCCATGTGGCATTTAGGTGTGTGCAATTGTAAAAGGATTGAAATTTTATATGGTGTTGGGATAACATAGAGGTGTGGATAATGTGAAAGTTTGGTTTGAGTTTAGTTATTTAACTAAGGTTTGAGCCAATTGGTTATTTAGTAAATTCTTATATTTGGCTATTGGATAGAAGTTGGACATTTGATTATTTGATTGGGTTGGGATATTTGCCTATTTGGATATTTGGTTATTTGATTGAGGCTTGGACACATGACCGAGGTTCATGCCTATATTTGGATGCCTCTTGTAATAAGTTTGATATGTATTTGAGAATTGGATGCCTGTTAAAATGTGATCATTGTGTAATTTAGGTTTGCATGCCTGCCGGGGTGGCTACTTTGGATATTTGGAATCATAACCATGACAGGGTTTTGTTTGATTATACCGCTAATTATGGCAAAGAATCCTAATCAGCCTATTGTGTGTCACTCCTTTGCTTATCTTGTAGGTGTGGATAGAAAACTCGTGATGTCTAAGTTGCAATGATGGCAAAATACCATATGATCATAGATTCTACAATATTCATAGCTGAATTCCAGGGATGAATTAGAATACACTGCAGTTGTAAGATCGTTGAGTTCCTTTGGTTAGTGGCTGAGTCCACTTTGTTGATGGCTGATTCCATTTAGTTGTGGCTGTGTCTACTTTGTTTGTGGTTGTATCCACTTGGTTCATGGTTGAGACCACTTGGATTGTGGCTGAATCCACTTAATTTGTAGCCTCTTGAGCATCGTATTGATTGATAATAAGCAAATGAAAGTATGGATATATTGATTTGTATTGGTCACATGATAGTAGTTCCATATGGATACATGAGATTGATTTAGTAATGGATGGATGATCAGACATATGAGAATGGTAGTATGAAATGAACTTGGATAGTTTGATTTGCAGGAAAGTATTATCATTGGTTGATACTATTGCATTGGTATTAGTACTAATATATCCGTGATTATATGATATGTTATGAAATTATTGTACCTTGAATTTATTGAAACTACATATATGTAATGATTAAGAATGCTAAATGAGATCATTCATGTATAATGTTTAACAGGGGATTTGATTATGGTTGAACTAAATTGTTATGATTAAATAATATTAACATGGAAATTGTTATAGATTTCCCCTATATTAGTTGATTTTGGAGTTTTGAGAATATTGGCCTAAAGCTGACTTGAGAATGTGATTTTGTGACTGTGGTAATAATGAAATTGCATATGGATATGTGACATATGACATGAGTGATAAATTATTTTATGATTGTTTATGTGTAATTAGCTATGAATTGAGAAAGAAGATTAGGAAAGAGCATAGCTAAAGGAATCAAATTCTATACTTTGAGAAATTATGAGATCATGTCTATATTAATTAGATTTTTGACTACTTTGGTAAGTTAACCTGAAAAGGATTGAAAACTCAAATATTTTTGGCCTTTGTGTAATAATATTGAAATTTAATGACAATTAACATGTTTTGAGGCATGATTAATATGTAATTGGGTCAAATTAAGTGGTAATGGTGATACAAGTTATGAATTGAATTACAATTTGAGATATTGACGAAATTATACGATATTGAAAGTTTCAAAAATGAAACTTTTTGTAAGAAGGAGCATATATAACACCCAGGGTGTTGAAAATGAGGAAATTTTTTACCAAAACTTGTATCTGGGTATTTATAATGATTTGAATAATAAATATATGAATTTTATATGAAATTTAATAAGACTTAAGTGAATTTATGAGAAACTTTGTGATGAGTTAAGTTATTGAGTTAAATATCGTTATGATATCTAGTATTTAAGGGAGATTAATATGTATTTGAAAGTGATATGATTATGTTAAAATGATATTTTTAATGAAGAATCCTCACTATTGATTAGGACTGGTAAGCAACACTAGAAGACATATTCTTGTGGCGTGACTGAATGCTAGGATTAGAATCACATTGTATATTTGTTTAAATATGAATTTGTATAATTGTGTAAAATTGTAATTGATGTATTAAATAAATGGATTGACATGTTTTAGAAAATGATATATAATATCGTGATAGTATGATATATTTTTCCTAAGGTCTAGTGCCATCATGGTGTGATATAGGTCCTCGGCTGTGGATAAAATGGCCTAATTTCTATTATTATTTTATGTTTATTAATTCAATTATTATATTTAATATATGAAATTGAATTTTCAAAGAAATCCCATTAAAGTAAATTGAGAAGAAAAATAACGAAAAGTATAGGTATCCTAGAATGGGACCCGTGCACCCCCACCCTAAGAGTGGGGAAGTTGAGGTAAAAACCAAGGCAAATAACTAAGGTCATGCCTGTAGCACCCCGCCGGCCCACACCACCCCTGGCCGATGGTTGCTACATATTGATCCATAAATGTGCTGGCCAATGTACAATTTTTAATAAAAATTTCGGCAGCACCTCCCCCAAGATCGAGTAATGTGAAGGAAAAACAACCATCCGCGCAGGTAATCTCCTCTTCTCTGTCCTCCACCATTTATCTGCTGCCCCCTCAAGCATGAAGACAACATACCTAACCTTCTGGTCATCTGTGCACTGGAGGTACTCGAATATCTTTTTCATTTTGAGGACCCAATCATCCACCACTATGAAATCTCTGTCACCACGGAATGCTGGAGGATGCATGCCTTGGAAGG
>JAYJMB010007364.1:0-10273 GCA_036873735.1 Pouteria campechiana
TATTTAGGAATCAAATAGGTGCAAAAGATGAAGTATTAGGAGAATAAAATATGACATTTTGCATTCTCATCAGCAATTTTTTTAATTACCTAATTCACCCCTCCCCTCTTGGATTTTTATCTAATTTTTGGGTATAACAAGTGATATTAAAGCAGACTACATAAACATTTGTAGTGATCCAATGAAAACCCCATCATCCTCTTTTCAGATATTTACTAAGGGGTAATCGTCTACTTGGCCATCCTTATTTGATGGAACCAACCTCACTTGCTGGAAGTTGAGGATGAAGCAATTCATTATAGCAAATGATATGGTGTTTTGGAAGGCCATTAAAGTTAGAATCACTCTTCCCACTACTGAAGTAGATACATGAACCAAAGAGGAGGCCACCTTGATCTAAAATAATGCAAAGGCTGTGAACTCTTTATTTTCTTGACTATCTTCATCTGAGTTTGATAAAGTATCCTCTTGCACTACTGATCAAAAAGTACGAGAGAGGAGCCAATGAAGCCAAAGAAAAGTATTTCTCTCAAAGTAACCAAGGAAAGAAGCAGTGAGCCAACATCGTAATATGAAGATGATATGGCCATGTTGGTTAGAAACTTTAGAAAATTCGCAAGAACCAATAAAGGCAGCACCTCAAGGAGATAACCTTGACAATTGAAGAAAATGGCTGAAAGAAAGAAGAATCTCCTCACATGCTATACATGTGGAGGGATTGAAAACATGTCTCCTGAGTGTCCTAATGAAGAAAAAGTAAATACGAATGAGAAAATGGAAAAAAAGAAAAGGAAACACTTCAAGAAGTCTTGAAGAAACCAAGCCGGAGGAATGTACATGAATGATGAAGACTCATCTGAAATAAGCTCAAGTGAGAAAGGTGACAATAAAGTTGGATACCTCGTAAGAATATATTGCATGGACCAAATAGAGAATGAATCAATAGATCAAATCAAACTACTCTTATAGTTCTGATTCTTCAAGCTCAAATAACACTTGTTTCAAATGTAAAATTTGATGAGTTACAAAAATCATATAACTTGCTCTTCAGTGCATTTGAATCACTTAGCTAGAAACTCACTTAAGAGAAAAAACACTTTGATGCAACCATCAAAGTAAATTCTATACTAGCTGAAACAAATGTATTCTATAAAAAGAGGTTGGAAAACTGAAGAAAGAGATAGAGATATTAAATAGTAGATTGAGTAAATTCTCCAATCTAGGAGAAGCTGTGGCCAAGTTCATGAGAATGATTGGTCAAAATAGTAGAAAGGGACTTGATTGTGGACGTCAGATGATGAAAACTCAAAGGAATTTGTTGGATGGTCCAAGCGAGTGAACCTCATAGAAGAAAGAGAAATTTGTCCAAATATTAGAAGGTTCATGGGTTATCCCTGGGTAAAGAAAGCAATGGAATATAGTGCACCAAGTAGAGTTTCAAATACTTGGTATTTCTATAACAAAATTGGACATAAAGTGTATGATTTCTATGCCAAAAAGATGCAAGCAAAAGATGCAAGGATGAGATGGAAACCCAAGGATTATGCACAAACTTTTAGCACACATAATTCCACTAACATCATTGGACCCAATACTTGGGTACCAGAGAGGTAAGAAGAAAACTTGCTTTGAATGTAGGTAAGTCTCAAAGCTACATCTGGAAATACCTAGTTCATGGATAGTGGCTGCTTGAGACATATGACCAGGAATAAGAAGTTTTTAAAAGAATTGAAGCTAATAAATGGAGTAACAATTGCATTCAGCAACAATGACAAAGGTCTAATCAAAGGGATAGGTAAAATTTATGGTTTATTCAATGCATGTGATGTATTATATGTAGAAGGACTAAAGCACAATTTACTAAGTATCAGTCAATTATGTGACAAGGGTCACAAAGTTGTATTTGAATCATCTGTATATAATGTATTTAATATAGACAATGATCTATTGTTCAGTGGAAAAAGTTATGAAAATATTTATCTAGTATAGCTAGATGATATTTTAGAAAATTCTTAATTGCAATCAAAGATGATCCATAGGTATGGCATAAAAAGATGAGACATTTTAACATGTGAAATATCAAATCTTTGTAGAAAAAGGATCTCGTGATTGGTCTACCCAAACTAAACTATGACAAAAGTCAAAACAGACCAAAGTATCCTTCCATCCTAAGAATGAGGTATCCACATTCAAACCTCTAGAATTATTACATATTGATCTATTTAGACTATTAGATGTTGTCACACTTGAAGAAAAAAGATATGTATATGTGATCATGGTTGACTACTCTAGATTCACATGAATGATTCTCTTAACTAGCAAAGATGAAGCATTTTCAATATTTTATACATCTTCAAAGCTAGTTTAAAATGAAATATATGTCAATTGTGTTTATTCATAGTGATCACGACGGTGAATTTGAAAACAGAAAATTTATTGAATTTTATGATGAAAAAGGAATTCACTATAGTTTCTCATCCCCCAAAACTCCTTAATAAAATGGAGTTATGAAAAGAAAGAATCACACAATTTAGGAAATGGCAAGGACCATATTGAATGATAGTAAGCTGTCTAAAAAATTCTAGGGAGAAGCAGTTAGTACAACTTGCCATGTACTGAATAGGGTTACCATAAGAGCAATCTTAAAGAAAACCAATATGAGCTTTAGAAAGGAACAAAACCAAATATCTCATATTTTCAATCCTTTGGATGCTCATGCTATGTGCTGAATAATGGGAAAGATAACCTTGGAAAGTTTGATCTAAAAAGTGATAAAGTTATCTTTCTAGGTTACTCTTTTAATAGTAGAGCATTTAGAGTATATATCAAGAGAACACAGGCTGTAAATAAGTTTATACACATTAAGTTCAATTAAGCAAATATAACCCTAAGAAAGGAATGTGATAGTGATACAAATGAAGCTGCAACTAATATGAAAAGTTCAAATTAAAGGATCAAGAAGATGACACAAATTATGAAGATATACAAAGTTCAAAAAAAGAGGAGAAGGTAAGTATAGGTAATGTTCCCTATCAGCCTCCTACTAATTTGAGATTTATTAGTACTCATCCTAGAAAAAAAATCATAGGTAATGCCTATGATGGTGTCAAAATAAGAAGGTCAATGTAAAACTTCTATCGTCATTATACTTTCATCTCTACAATTGAGCCAACTTGCATTGATCAACCCTTAAAATGATGAGAATTGGATCATTGCAACGCAAGAAGAGCTTAACAAATTTAAAAGGAATAAAGTATGAGAATTAGTTCCAAAACCAAAGAATGTTGATGTAATTAGAACTAAATGGTCATTCAGAAACAAACTAGATGAAAGTGAATTAGTTGTAAGAAACAAGACACGACTAGTTACTAAGGGGTATTCCTAAGAAGAGGGAATTGACTATGAAGAATCATATGCCCCTGTAGCTAGATTAGAAGCCATTAGAATCCTACTTACTTTTGTATCCTATAAAAACTTTAAATCAGTTTAGATAGATGTCAAGAGTACATTTCTAAATGGATATTTAAGTGAGGAAGTGTATGTAAAGCAACCCCTTTGTTTCAAAAATGATGGCTAACTTGATCATGTCTATAAGTTCGCCAAAGCATTATATGGTATGAGACAAGCTTCAAGAGCATGGTATGAAAGGCTGATTAAATTCTTAAGTGATTATAAATTCAAAAGAGAAAAAGTTGATACTACCTTGTTTATCAAAAATATTGATAAGGATATCTTGGTAGTTCAAATTTATGTGAACGATATTATACTCAGAGCTACTAATGAGGATCTCTATTTAGACTTCTCAAAGATCATGTAGACTGAATTCAAAATGAGTATGATAGGATAATTGAAATACTTCTTTGGATTGTAAATTAAGCAAAGAAATGATGGAAACTACATTTGCCAATTGAAACACACTAGAGAGTTGCTAAAGAAGTTCATAATGGAAGAGATTAAGATAGTAAGTACTCCAATGAGCACATCAACAAGGCTGGACAAAGACGAAAAGCGTAAACTTGTGTATCAAAAATAATATCAAAGTATGATTGAATCTCTTCTTTTCCTTACTCATATAGACTAGATATTCTCTTTTGTGTATACTTATTTGCTATATTTCAGTCTAGTTATAGAAAGTCTCATTTTATTGCATGGAAATAAATTTTTAAGTATTTGGTTGACATACCAAAACGTAGGACTCTCTTATCCCAAGGGAAATAGTTTTGAACTCATTGGATATTTAGATTCTAACTTTGAAGGATACAAAGTTGACAGAAGAAGTACTAGTGGAACTAGTAATATCCTAAGAAATAGTCTAGGATCATGGTTGTCTAGGAAACAAACTAGTGTTGCTCTCTCTACAACAGAAGACAAATATATAGCAGCAGGAAGTTGTTGTACTCAACTGTTGTGGATGAAACAACAACTTCTTTACTATGGATTGAGTTACAGAGACATACCCATCAAATGTGATAATACTAGTGCCATATGCTTGACAAAGAACCCTGTCTTACATTCAAGAACTAAGCATATAGAAATTTGGCACCACTTTATTAGAGATCAAGTAGAAAAATATGATATATGTTTAGAATATGTGCCTACAAATGCTCAACTTGTTAATATCTTTACTAAGCCACTGCCTTTAGACACTTTCTGCAATATTAGAGGAGAATTAGGCATGACTAATGTGATCACCTGAGAATAATATCTTTGATGTTTCTATGCCTGAAGTTGATATGCATTCACACCAGACTTCATCTTAGACAAAGTAAGCCACTTCCATATACTGCTCCATTCTGCACTGCATCTGGGTCATAGTTTTTGAGGTCGATTTCACCTCGTTTTCTTGCAAGAATCAATTTACAGCCATTGTTATCACATTGAACTCTATTTTAGGCATGAGTTATTCTCCCTTTCTTGAAAAAAATATCAACTACCTTGTATAGCCCCCAAATTGAGTCTGTTTTAACCCCTAACTAGCACCACTTCTCTGCACCACAATAATGAAACAACTCAAGGAAGGGCATTTAGAAAGAAGATATGAAAGGCAGATTGATGCGTGGTGAAAATTGAAGCATTAAAGGATGTTTCTTCACTTCTCTTAATGGGTACTTCTGTTTGCGACAATGTTCCAGTTCACCCATCCCATTAGAAGTATTTCTCTTCAAGATGTGGCTCTCAAGAACATAACTAATATCTCAGCCACTTTGCCCTTGCATCCATCATCAACTAGGGCCCTTGACGAGAGGGTAAAGGAGGCTCCAAGCGCCTCATTAATCATCTCCTTCCCCTCTTCCCTTCCTTGAAACTTTGTATCACTCATTATGATACAAAGTTCTCCACCCCCCTCCCCGCCTCATCCGCGGTCTCTCATACACAACCTCTCCTGCACTTCAAATGCAAGATGAGTTTTTTTTATCTATGTTTGTAGCTTTGTTTGTACTGAAATAAAATAAAATGGTTTCATCATTTCCAAGCTACTTCTATATGTGTGTGTTCTGTAAGAGGGTTATTTCTTTTTGTTTATGAGAAAACGGGGGAGAAAGAATCAGCAAATTATCTCCAAGGGTATGCAAAAAAGCATAATCTTTAAATAATCAGGGATAGAATACATATAAAATGAGTCAAGGAAAATATTAGAAAATGATAACTTGAGGAATGATTAAATTTTGCAAATATTTTGATAATACTACATACATTCACTAAAATGAGTGTTTGAAATGGATAATTGAGCAATGAGATGAGAATAAATCTTAATGAGGAGATTAGAGAGTTTCACCTATTTTATGAATTGAGTAGAATTCTTATTTGAAACATGTGTAAATTGAGTTTTGGTGTATGTTTTATGTGTAGGATAAATTGAGTGTGGAAAAGAAGTCGAGGAGCTTGTAGAGTCATGGAACTTAGTAAATTTGGAAGTAAGTAGGCTTTCTTTTCTTATTGAATGTGATGACTGGATGAGGATTTGAATATCTCATTTGTTTGTAATCCGGGCATGATTGTTTTCGATGGGGATACTCGATATCCCATGATTCTTTAAATTGATGCTTATGAATGGGTTATGAATGATTGTGAAAGCATGAATGTTAGGGATAACGAATATCCCTTGGATTGAATCTGTTTGGATGTGAATGTAATGCATATTGGTTATTGGTTCATATTTTCTATAGTACTTGCCTACTTACTGAGTTGCTCGGACTCACGCCTTCTTATTTAAATTTTTAGCTAATAGGACAAGCAAAAGATTTATGAGAGAGACTGAAGACTTTTGGATTGTATGATGTATTATCGGGATTAATACCCCATTGGGAAGTTTATTTAAATATGAATTTGTATAACTGTGTAAGATTATAATTGATGTATTAAAGGAAGGGATTGACATATCTTAGAAGATGATGTATAATATTGTTGTGACAAAATGATATGTTTCCCCTAAAGTGTAATGCCATCATGGTGTAATACAGGTCTTGGTCTGTGGATAAAATGGGCCAGTATAGATTATTATTTTATGTTTATTAATTGAATTATTATGTTAATATATGATGTATATCAGGTTCTAATCTTGATATTTTAGGGGAAACTCTGTTGAATTTTTATAGAAATCCCATTAAAAATTATGTCAACTAGAAAATGGTATCAAAGCAACCCACCTTGGAAATAGGAAAATCATGATATAATCATAGCATGTTTGTAGTGTAAAATAGAGTAACAACCCCGGGAGGGCAGGGCATTACAATAGATAACATGAGAACATATATAGGAACTGATTTTGAATGATTTATATATGTATTTGACATAACTTCCTATGACTTAGTGCTTCCTCTCCCTGAATGGGTGCACATATAGCAACTTTTCATATCATATACTCACTTAATCATACAAATATTTCTCCCCCATTATATCATTATCAAAAAGGTATATGAAAATGCATCCAAGATAGATAGTTAAATAAGTAGAATTAGTGAAGAAAACTTTATTTCATTTCATTTTAGTACAAATAGAGTTACAAATAGAGATACACTAAAAGATATTATGGTATACATAGAGTGCTTGGCTAACATTGAAAAAGGCTTTGGATGAGATGAGGTGGATGGAAGAAAAGGTGGTAGCGGAGAGATTGTGGTAGACCCCAATTATGATTCTTCGAAGCATTTGGATCATGCACAAGGATGCGTCCATTATGTTTGAAAGGTCATGTTGGGGGAGCAGAAGTTTTGGATGGGGGAGAAGGGAATTGCTTCTAGTGCTACTTCTCCCTCCTAGTCCTAGGCCACAAAAGGTGGTAACCTGGGTAGTTTGACCTTTGGACTCCTATGAAGATGGTTCTTAAGATCTCCAAAGAACATGATATTTCTTGTAGATTTTCATTTAGGCTCTTTTCTTCTTCTTTAGAAACATCATGAGATCAAATAAATTCATCAGAAGAACTATCTCTAATAAAAAACATTATAACCACTACTTTGTCCACTTTACTTCCCTTCAATGAACTTTCTTTTGCATACATCTTTTTTTCAATTTCTCTGCTCATGGTCTCTATCACATAGACAAAATTTTCTCTTGTTTTTAGAATTTTCTCTAGTTTTCACTTTTATGTTGGTAGCGAGAGGATAAGGATGAGTTAAATAAGTACTGCTACTAACAATAAGTTGGTTGAAAAGGGGTTTCTATGAGGTTCTGGTAGATTTTCAATGGATTTTTTATAATTGTTTGCTAAGTTTGGTCAAAAGATAAGAATGTTAGCGTCGAATGTTTTAATTCCTGCGTGAAGATGAAATTTACTCTTGTAAATAGGAGTTTTGGAAGTTTAAGAAGATAATCAGTAGGACTTGAAAATACAAACACAGAGATGATGTGGCAAGGTCTGGAAACATATTTTCAGACATGAAGAATTGTGTCTGAAAGTTAGATTAAGCAAAGTCCAAATGTAACATTGGACATGAATAGCAATGTCTATAAATATGATTTCAGACATGAGTAGCTATGTTTGGAAAAACCTATGTCTAAAATGTTTTAATTAATAGAGCATACACATATTTATGGCATTCAATGTTTAAGATATTCATTCAAATCACATAAAGGATAAAGTGATAATCAATATATTTTCATTATGCAAATGGATCTATCACTCCTAGTTCCCTTCTAATTATACAAAATCTCTCCTTAGAGTGTGGTTTAGTCAAGATGTTAGCTAACTATTTTTTAGTTGGTATGTATTCTAAGCAAACATTGTGATTCTGGACATGATCTCTAATGAAGTGATGCCTGCTTTTTATATGTTTAGATCTAGAATGCATAATAGGATTCTTGGTCAGATTTATAGCACTAATATTGTCACATCTTATGGGTGTATTAGCAAACTTTAAACCATAGTCTCCTATTATTGTTTCATTTAGAGAATCTGTACACAATAACTTCCAGCTATTGGCAGTGTAACAGATGTCTGCTTCCTAAAGAACAATGATATGATCATATTTTCAAGAAATTGATAGGTTCCTAAGATACTCTTTCTATCTACTCTATATCCAACGAAGTCAGCATTAGAATACCTAATTAATTCAAAGTCTAAACCTTTTGGATACCATAAACTGAGATTTGGAGTGTCTAACAGGTATCTAAAAATTCTTCTAACAATAATAAGAAGTGATTCTTTGGGATCTGACTGAAATCTAACACACATACATATACTAAACAAAATGTCTGGCCTACTAGAAGTGAGATATAATAGATCCTATGAAGTTTTTAGCAAAAAGATTTACCTTTTTCATCCTTGTCTAATTTGATGGAAGTGCTCATTGGAGTTCCATATTTTCTTTCATCTTCAAGATTGAATTTCTTTAGTAGTTCCTTTGTATAGTTTGCTTGGTGGATGAAATTTCCTTCCTTTGTCTGATATACTTGCAATCCTAAGAACAAGTTCAATTCCCCTATCAAACTGATTTCAAATTCTCCCTGCATAATCTTAGAAAATTCTTGACAAAGATTTTCATTAGTGGCTCCAAATACAATGTCATCAACATATATCTCCATAATGAGAATATCTTTATAGCATGCTTAATTAAGAGAGTTGTATCTAGTTTACCCCTTGAGAATTACTTTTCAATAAAAAAATTTACTTAGTCTTTCATGCCATGCTCTAGGAGCTTGCTTTAATTCATAAAGGGCTTTCTTGAGCTTGAAGACATAGTGGGATCATGAGGAGCTTCAAACCTAGGAGGCTGTTCTACATATACTTCTTCATTAATGAAACCATTCAAAAATGCAGATTTGACATCCATCTGATCAAGTTTAAAATTCATGAAGGATGCGAATGTTAGCGACATTATTATGGATTCTATCCTAGCCATAGGGGCATATGATTCACCAAAATTAATCCCTTCTTCTTGATAATATCCCTTTGCTACTAGTCTTGCCTTGTTTCTCATAACCAATCCAGATTCATTTAGTTTATTTCTGAAGATTCATTTGGTTCCTATTATTGATTGATGATTTAATCTTGAAACTAAAGTCCAGACATCATTTCTTTTAAACTAGTCCAATTCTTCTTATATTGCTAATATCCAATTATCATCTTTTAATGCATGATCAATGTAAGTTGGCTTTATTTGAGAAATGGATGTAAAATTATCATATATTTAGTAATATTGCTGATCTAGTCCTAATTTTATCGTACACATCACCAATTAGTTTTCAGGATGATCATGGATGAATCTCCAATCTTTAGGAAGAGAAAAGTCACCTTCTTCATATACCTCACTAGTGATTGATTCAAATTACCTATCAGCCCATCCCTTACTGTTGGAGTTTGTTTGTCTTGATTTTGCAAGTACATTTTCTCCACATCTGTTGTAAGTTTATCTGCCTCATCATCAAGATTCTTTGTTCTTTTCAAACAGTTAGAAGATTCATCAAATTTGACATGAAAAGATTCTTCCATAATGTTACTACTCAAATTGTAAATTCTAAAAGCTTTACTAATAATGGAATAGCTAAGGAATATTCCTTTAATAGATTTACTATCAAATTTTCCAATGTTTTCCTTTCCATTGTTGAGAATAAAACAATTACAACCAAAAGTATGGAAAAATGATATGTTAGGTTTCTTGCCATAATATAATTCAAATGGAGTTTTGTTGAGCATTGACCTAGTATGAATTCTATTTATAATAAATATGGTGGTGTTCATAGCCTCAGCCCAAAAGTACTATGGTAGATTATATTCACTCAACATGGTTCTTGCCAAGAAATGTTGAGTGAATATAATCTGCCATAATACTTT
>JAYJMB010007365.1:0-10271 GCA_036873735.1 Pouteria campechiana
AATCTTACCAATTTGATAGGTGGTGCCTGTTCAGTATTTAAGCATCAACCGAATGCCACTTGAAAGAAAATATTAATCAAAATTATAAAAGCAAGAAGGATCACACACTGGCCTGGAAGGAAGCACACCAACCATCAAACAAGGATAAATAAAGGATCGATCGGCAAGAATCAGGGTTCATAGCTGATTATAATGGTAATTCAGACCATAAGTTCACCTCCTAATGAAATATCAATTTGATTGTAAGACGGAAAAACATACATTGACTGCAATTGAGGACCAATCAATTACCAACTAGGAAACCTTTGAGGAAAGTATGCCAGCAACGATTAGTTATTTAGAATTGCATCAGTTCAAGTTGAGAGTTTTATAAAAAGAAGAGAAACTTCTTTTCGAAACTCTTTTGTCAAAAGGTGATTTGGTCCTTGCACGTTCGCAATGCAAGATCGGAGCTGGTAATTTGCCTGGCGATTGCGTAATTGTTCTTTCTGGCTAGTTATATGGCCACATGTTCATGTTGTGAAATGCGAATAGAAGAACCATTTTCCATCCAAATCTCGCATCATCTAGCATCAAGCATTGCCAGTAATCCTTTTTTTGTTCTCTCTCTTTTTTTTTTTAAAACTTTTGTGGGCTTGCCATTCCTATGGTACAACATCGTCAACCGTGTGTTAAAAGCTCACGTTTTACTTTCTACTTAAAAATTAGAATGTCCGATCCAAACACTTAAAAATTCCGAATTTGTGGAGCATTGTTCTGCCGGGCGTCCCCAGCCATTGATATCTTGCCATGGTCATGTGACTCTCGCCACACATCTCCGTGCTTTCCAGCAGCAGCAGAATATGTAGGCCTCTGTATATTTGGCTGCTCTAACCGTCTGTGTTCGTTCCAGTACCTAAGGAAAACGTTTAGACCATTACATAAAAGGAAGGAATTGCATTGGCTCAATGTCCCACTCCTCACCAAGCCATTAAGTTTTGGTCTACATTACAAAACCAACGTTTAATGTAATCCAAACCGTCTATTATTCAATAGCTTGAAACATCATACAGATGCGTCCTAAAATTCACGCTGTCCACATTCCCAATTTTTTTTCCTCAACTCATGCATTGTTTCAAATGACAAGAAACCCCCGCGCGCGTTTGATGCCTTGTCACCGAATCAGCAGGAGGGCTTCACAGGTAAAACCGTTGCCTCCCGCGCTTTCTGCAACGGACCCGTTAAACCCTCCTCCAGAGAAAGATGGTCGGCTGGAACTTCGATTTTCCAGCGATTTCTTCGCTTCAACTCTCCCCACATTCCAAGATTCCACCCCAAAATCGGACCACCTGCGGCCCTAATTCACCTGCCCTCCTAACAAACACGGCTCCCATTTTGGACCGTCGATCCAAACCTGGCCTTTAAACGGATTTCCATTTCCAATTCTTCCTCTTTCTATTCCCCGTGCCATTACATACAACACCTTATTCAACAAATCCACTGCTTTTTAGCCGCTTTTCTTTCTTTCTTTTTTCTTTCTATTTTTCTAACAGGGTTCTCGAAGATGACACGATGCCCGCCAGGAACAATCGGGCGGGGTCCGCTCTTGATTCAGATGTAAAATGCTCTGAAGTTTCGCAGACTGGAGGGGAATCTGATTCAGAAGGTGAGGATTTCGTTGTAAATTAGTGGCTGTTTGCTCTTTAGGCCTCTCGGGATTAGCAGAAAGAAATCTTGAGAAATTTCGTTTCCATGAAAGAAATTTCTTTGTTTCTTTTTAACATTTGAAGACTGATTTCCTTTCATTCCAAATTTTTGCTGAAAAATTAAACCATTTTTTTCGTTTCCATTTATTTATCCAGGACCCTGGCACGTCTGCAGTCCATTCCAATTTGGATGGAAAGAAAATTCCGGAAATACATTTCTCGATACGATAAAACCAACCACAGCAGCCTTTCTATTTGAACCAACCAGATAATTGAAAACAGGATCCATTTCCTGACTCAATTACTTTGCGTAGAGAAGAAGTGCATAGCTGAGAAAGAGAGAGAAAGAGATTGTTTACACGCAAAGTGGATAAGAAGCATCTTCTAACAAACACCCAACACTTCGAGGTGGGAGTTGCATTTCAAAATAGGCAGTCTAATCTTCAAATTTTGAAATGCGAATAGATTGCCACCAGCTAGTAGCATTAAAAGGCAAGAGATGAGGTCCACACCCACTCTCCGTGCTCCCTGGTGCGCATACAAGTTTTCATGATCTTATTACTACTTATCGTTATTATCAATCTCTGATTTCTTTCCATGCATCATGTTAGTTTAATCTCTTAACTCAAGCCAGTTTTTATCTTACTTTACCTCCAGAATTACAATAAAGAAAGAATTCTGTGGATGCTTTGTCTGCCGAACGCCCTGTCCTTCCGCCGCTTATGACAACAAAAGTGAAAGGCCTCTTTAAAGGCCTGAAATCCATGTTTGGTGCGTGCTCTGTGCTCTCCATGGATCACTGCTACATGCCTGTCAACTTTGCATTCAAACAGTTTTTATGACATTCTATCATTACACAAATTCTGTTTGGTTTTGCTGCAGATAATAATTGTAAAGAGCCTGAGATGCAGATCGGTTACCCCACTGATGTAAAACATGTGGCCCACATTGGGTGGGATGGGCCTTCTGTAAATCCGCCGAGCTGGGTAAGTTCTTCTCTTGATTTTGTTGAAATGCCCCCATGAATTTTCTGTGTACAAATAGAACAATGGGAATCCCTCAATTTACCCAATGATTGAGACTTAGCAGGTATGAAAATTGAATAGAAAGTCAATCCCCATATCAATGGGAATGTTGATGGGTAGAATGATAAAGAAAAGCAAGGTGCAGCTTGGCTGGGAATATATAATGATTTGCTTCTTTTGGTTTTCTTTCTTCCAATTTATGCAGATGGGTGAGTTCAGATCGGCACCTGAACTTTCAACACCAAACATGGGGATTGAATCCACTCTGCAAGGTAGCTCTCATTCCTTTACATTGATTTTCCATGCATGGATGCGATAGCTTATAAACCCCGTCAACCCTACAAGAAACCATTTATAATCATAAGTTTGGCCAAGTTGATTTGCATTCTAAAAATGGGACTACCCATTTCAGATAGGGCCTTCAATGGCTGGCTGCATCTACCACCCATGTGCTCCAATTCGAAAAACCAGCATGGCACACTATTCAGGCTTAAAACCAAATGTGGCACGTTGTCTGGTGTTATTAACTTTTCATCTTCTTTAGACATTACCTGCCTACATGTTGGGCCTGCTCTTCTGTCCTACAGGCCAAGGCATGCCAGACAGATCTTTGTGTGATGAATGGCATTGATTTTGCACATGTGACATGTTGATTAGTATAGGGTGAGTCAATGCATATGCCACGTTAGCATGTTTCTTTGCAAAGCAGAGGCTAATGAAACTGTTGTACTGGTAATTGAAATGTATTCAACTGAAGCCAGCATATTTCATGATGCAAATTTACTTCATTACACAGGAACCCAAAATTCTCAAGCCAGAGTCTTGCCAGAATTACCAAGGCCAACAAGACGGCAACAGTCTTCCTTCGGGGACTCCCCCACAAAAGAAGCCACTAGCAAACCAAAGCACTCCAGGCGCCAGCAGCCAGCAGGTGATGCGGCTGATGCCCCCAGGCACCCAAGGCGGCACCAAAACTCAGGCCTTGGGTCTGAATCTCCCCAAAAAGAATCATCCGGGACCTCAAAAAATGGACGACGAAAGAAATCTAAGGGGTCGTCAGGTGGTGGGTCATCAAGATCAAGAACAAAAGCTGCAAGTTATTCAGATTCTGATGCAAGGAGTGTAGATTCAAATCCACCACCAAAATTGGAAGCAGAAGAGGTGTTATAGGATTGATTTGTGAAATTCATGGACTGCTAAAAAAACAAAAGAAAGAGAAAGAAAGAAAGAAGAAAGTATAATTTCATGTTGGAGGTTATATTTTTTCTCCCCAGATGCTTGGATCATGGCAGCCTTTGCATACTATCTAAAGCATTTTACGTAGTGAGGTGATAGAATTTGAAGATTAGGCGAGGATGGGATTTTTGCATGCAGGATACATTCCTCAAAAGGGAAACATGAAAGCTCTCGATGTAATTTATATCTAAACCATTTTGATATACAAGGGGTTCAAAAACTGTTGGATGCTTTTCAAACTGCCAAGTGCCGATGATACTAGAGAAAGGACAAGAATAATCGATACTTGATTTCTCTAGTTGACTTGGATAACTTCCAACAATCTAGTAAAAGTGATCATGGTGAGGCTGGTTTTGGTACTGTTCTTTTCTAATTTTATAAGAAGCTCCTCACATGAGATCAACATAAGGATGCCCAGATGAAATGGATGATCACAGAGACAAAGTTTTTAGCAGTATGGACCTGGCAATTTCGAAAATCAATCAGATGCTCAAAAGCACCACTAAATGTTAGGGGCAGGGCCTCGGAATCAACCCAAATCCATAATTCAGGTGTCCCAAGTAAGGTTTATCACAAAACATCAGATCAACCTAACTTTTGAACCTTGTACCTCAAGCAGGGTAATTCATTAGTATAACTGACAAGAGTCACAAGACCCATTACCAGACTGATTTAGACGGCAGACAGAAGAAGAGCATTCCTCGGTTCGCATGTGACATGATCTAATCCTGATGATAAAAGCGCCAGCATCTTGAGGGACTCCAAATGATTCTGATGGCATGCACCCCATTTGTAGATTTTATTCTTAATGGTCAGTTATATATTTCTGACAGGATTCTGAGAAAATTGAACTGTAATTATTAAATATCTACGGGCATTTCAAGGAGTTTTTTATGAGTCTTGAGTTGAAGAATTGGATCAACAGAAAATACTTTTCATCTTTGAAACGATGCATTGCAAGGATGGCAGAAAAGAAGCCTTCCACAATTTCCTTTTTCTTAAAGCGTACTAGAAAGTATCCAATGAATCACCACGCTGGAATATGAGCAAAAAGGTACCTTTTTAAGGAATGCAATGACTGAGGAAGTTTCATCATAAAACAAAGAAACACCACAGAAAAAACATGCCATTTTAAACATTTATTCATTAATAAGGTGACATATTTTCACCCGCATCCAACGGCCTATTTATTTCCAAAAATGATACTGTTTAAAGCATGTATTCAGAAGAAAGTGATATATTTGGCACCTGCATCTAACAATAGCTTTTCCTATCGATCTAAGACTAAAATAGTGAAGCACGTGACCCATTTCGACGCCACAGTCCGCAAGTCTTCGGCTGTCCTCAAGTAGACGTCCTTTGTAAATGAGTTACACCTTTGGGTACACATGGTACTCATGTGGTAGTTCATTCAAATCCATCCAGGTGCATCCATCTATAGCTTCCAGGATCAAAGGTTGAAACTAATAAGAAACAGAACTAAATAAAACAGATAATACTATTTTTAATATTACATACTATTAATTCACTTGTACAATTATAAATTCACATCAAATAATCTAATAAATTATTCCATACTTCTAATGTTCTTAGTTTGACTTGTCTGGCTCTTTTGTAATCTCGAGTTCTGCATTGATCTTATTTTACTTCGATTCCTCTGCATTGATCTCATTTTATTTTGACTCCTCTATGATTCTCTTTCCTGCTTTCATCTCTGGGGTAAAAACAGATCATAAGATCAAAAAGCCAGCAAGTAAATTTTGTATTTAAATTTTTTAATATATTTTAGTCTTAGGGTCAAATACCCATTCTATTCAATTTCAATTCAACTCAATTTTCATATATAAATCATATTTCCAGCAAAACTGGCATCAATAAAATAATTCATGAAATCTCAACCAAATGCCAACATGATTATGCCATGTTACGCGATAAAATGGGCCTTGCAGCCATCAAGCATATATTTTAGAATTCATTCAGTCACAGTTTACTTACAACTTATCTCACGCTTGAGCTTTCTCTAGCTCCACTTCTTGGGTTCACCTCTTGATTTCTTGGGTTCACCCCTTGATCTCACCTGGTCAATGAAATCGCTAAATATACTTCGAGTTAAGAATTTCCATCAATCTCCTTATTTTAGGATTATCTCCATATAACCTGTTTTGTTACTTTAAGTGGCTTTTGCCTGATCTTTGGCCTCTTCAATATAACCCACACTCTAGGTTTCTCTCCTTTGTTCACCGCCGTTATCACCCTCTCTTCTCCCTCTTATCTACACTAGCAACGGCCGCTATCACCCTCTCTTCTCCCTCTTATCTACCCTAGCAACGGCCGCTATCACCCTCTCTTCTCTCTCTTATCTACACTAGCAACGGCCGCTATCACCCTCTCTTCACCCTCTTATCTACACTTCCCCTATTTTAATGAGGTTACAAGCCGCTAGATGGCGGCTGCCGGTGTCAATAAGTTGGCCACCAAACCCACTCCTCTCACTCATTTCACGTGAGTTGCAGCTTATCTTGCATTAAATTCTGTCACCCTGGCTTACCCTAAATTTTGGATCATAATTAAAATGTGTCCTAATATCTTAATATAAATTTTCACTTCAATCGGACACATCTTAGAGGAATTGGGCGGTTCTGATTGGGGCTACTCATTAGACCCCGCAAAAACAACAGTTTCATGTGCGCCATCTTTTGGATGCTTTCTCATTAATCTGGCCGTCCAAGTTCAAGTCTGAGTCCAACTTGAAATTCGAATTAAATTTTGAGTTGGAGCGGAAATTCGAATTGAAATTTGAATTGGAGTTAAAATTAGAATTAATTAAAATCCAAACTGCTTATAATTATTCATTTTATTTTTTTAAAATTAATAATTTATTTAAATAAAGCATGGAAATATGAAAGGCTAATAAGTTAAATAAGTAAGAAACTAAAAATAGGTGATATCTGTTTAGGTGAGACCATATTTCTAATTAAAGGCTCTTCAATGCAAGTATTCAACATGCATAGTTGTTCCATACATTAATTAATTTGTTTTTCATTCAAATCAAAGTTGAACATCTTAGTTTTTGTTCAATTTAATTTTGATTTAATTATTAAAATATGTATGTTAAATTTGAGTTTAAGATCTAACTTAATATTTAAATTTAGAATCAATTTATTAAATTTACTTTGAGCTTGTTGTATTGAAATAAAATTAATTAGTTTATTGATTTAATATAATTAATATATTTATTTAATATAATCTTATAGTATATTAAATAAAATTAAAAACTTCCATTATACCTTATAAATTTGAGTGATTTGAATTTTGGTTGGATTCCACTTAAACCTAACTTAATCACATTTATAAATCCAATTAGATTCAATTCTGATTTAAATATCCTATGCTTAAAAATTAAACTCTAACTCTGAAATTTTTAGGTTAAGTTGGGGCAAGTTCAGGTTTCAACCCAACCAATTTCACTTCTAAACTTTGTTTGCGTCAACCTAAACCACCCCAACTCTACTTGGAAGTGGGTTGGGACCTTTTTGGCTACTAAGACTAAGTTTAGGTTAAAAAATAGAGCTGCCTAATTAAATTATAATTTCTCATAAGTACACGATTCTATCGCAATATAGTATGCAAAAACAAAGGTCGATCCCCTAAAGAATTAATCAAACTTCAAATTAACCTAGCTACTTTTATTTAGAAAATCCTAAATCAACAAGATACAAAGTGAACTAAGTAAATTAAATTCTAAAATTATCAAAAAATAACTAAAATAGTGAATAATGAAAAAGAAACGTCTCAAAATGCAAGAGTTTAGGGATCTAATTTTACTATTCACTTATATTTTATGTTATTGGGATATTAGTTTCAATTCATTATTTTGGGTACATTCTATCTAATATATGATTATTTTCAGTTTAAATCAAGTATTTTCAACCATCAAATTACCTATGGCATGTAATGTAATTGAAGTTGAAAATCTATCAAGATCAGAAGAATTTTAATGAACCAAATAAAGTAGTTTAGCATAAATTGTCTACTATGATCATCTATTTATTCATTCGATAGAACTATCTCATGGTTTACTATAAGGCATTTACCACAACCATGTCTCTAATAATCAATTCAATTCATAAAATTGGTAATCAAACAATTAAATAAATCAAATAATTGTAATAAACACAATGAATGAAATAAGATAATATTAAATTAAATAACAAATATCCTTAATTAACATAGAATATTTGTGAGGGCTACATTATCACCGTAGAGAAAGAAAATTAGTTCATGATAAAATTAAAAAGAACACTTTTCATAATTCGCATATTGTAAAACTTGATTCTCCCCTTTCTCTTACTCACTTGCTTCCTTGCAAAAAGCTCTCTCCAAAATATCATGGATGTCTCCTCCACTATTTTGGACGTGCAACCCTATTTAAATAACTCAAATTAAGGTTTAGTTGCAACCCAATATGAAATTATATTATAATTTGTGTATAAGATATACAAAAATTAAAAATAACAAGTCCTTCACACTTCAAGGTGCTATGGTGCCCAACAATTTATCCAAAAAGTCCCTTTTTTAGCAACATAGGTGTTGCGGCACTCTCAACAATCTGTCTAAAACATTCCTTTTCCAACAACATGAGTGCCAAGGTGCCCAACTTGGCACTCAATAGTTTGCATAAGACCCAACTTTAGTATTTTGAGTATAATTTTTTCATACATGTTGAAATCATGCAATCTTGATGCATTGAACAGATAAGAAGAAGGTTTAAAACTTTCGTGTTAAAAAGTTTCTCCAAATCTACCTCCATTTATGCAAAAAAATTCCTACAAGTTACGATTTTTTTATATTTAGCTCCGTTTTTACAAGTTTTAATGTTTGTTTTACAAACTAACTCTATTAAGTGTAATATTTAATTAAATATAAATTAAAATTAATTAAATTATGTTAATTAAGAACCAAAACATGTAAATTTAGGTATCTCATATATAATAAATATGAGCTTGTCACAGCCCTATCTAGGAATGGGTTGGATTGGCTTAATTTGGTTGCAACCTAACTAATTCAACATAAATGTTTTAATAATTATATATATATATATCTTAGTCCTTAACTCTCCTATTATTAAAATAAGAGTACTTTAAAGCTTAAATCTACGTTCATTCCTCTCTTTTGAAAGTTATTATTACATTAGGTTTTCAGACAAAATGTTAATCTTTACTTATTTAATTTTAATATTCATATATCAAAATTTATATTATATAATATATATTTCTAATTGATTAATATATTAAATAAGTCAACTAATTAAGTGTGAGAGGTGTTAACTTGAATTGTTAAATTCAACTTAACTCTAATTCAACGTGAATTTTAGAAATTTGGATTAGAAGTAGGTTGAATCTAATGCTAGGGTTTGAGTTGGAACTTTCACAAATAAAGTTAGGGTTAGGTTAAGTCGAATATTTTTGCGCGCTTATTGAATGGTTGATGTCAGTGAAGCAGTGGATGAAGGCAAAATAGGTTGGGTTTCCTGAGAGTAAATTCAACAAAAGATAAGTTTGAACATGAAAAATTTTAGAATCGACCAAGGTAGGTAAATTCCTCCTTTTACTCCTCACCAAACAGACCCTAATTTTTTCAATCAAAGCATCCATCCATAATTCCAACTTGTGCCCACCGCCTCTCTTGAAATATTAATTACACACGCAATTTGCAAAATAGACCCATGAAACGTCTTCAGCAAAAGGCTTCATTAATTTGTCTACAGTCGGCAAGGGAAATGGTTGGGAGTTGGGACAAGCCTACAATAATCACAAAGCCAGCTGTCTCTCCACCAGCTACCGTCATATTCACTGCCCTGCCAATGTTATCACAATTTAATGACCCAAAAGACAGCTGCTAAGATCTAAAGCACAGATGCAAGTATTGGCAGGATATTCATCTTGCAACCAAACAGACAGACTAATCAAGGGCATTGTTGAGTAGATCAGTGCAAAATCCTGCAAAGATATCAATCTTTATTAGTGGGTCTAATCCAGGGAATGACACGTTGCATGGGTTAACAAAAAGCAATCTAATGCAGCCTTAAGAAACAATTGTTGTTTGAATTGGGCATCAAGGACTTTGGGTTTTGGGTGTAGGGCATAAATGCAGCCGTAGAAATCAGTAATTCAGGAGGACGTAAGAACAAATGTTGGAAACAGCCGACAGGCAGCGATTTTCTAATGAAATGAAACCCACAAAAGACGTGGGAAGATCTACCTCTTCAACTTCACAAGCGACCTGTGGTGGGAACGACCATTTTCCTGGCATGGGCCCTGTCTCC
>JAYJMB010007366.1:0-10271 GCA_036873735.1 Pouteria campechiana
TATAAGGATCAGTCTATGTCCTTTATCACATTAAATAAGAAATGGAGTGTATTCATTAGACACCATAAGTAACTTACCTTAGTCCCAAAGTCACAAGTATTAGGGTGATTGGAAAACAACTTCTAAAAGTCCTGAAACATTGCATCATTTCAACTCAATATCCAATGCATGCTCATAGTGGTATTTTGGGTTTAAAAAATACGTTGTAATAATAAGATTGTAATTTACCCATAAAATGTTTTGCCAATTTCTTGTGGGGGGATAAATCCATATGATTTTGAATCAGGGCTCTAGATCTTTGTTCATCCCTCATAGTAGTAACTCGAGGTATCTATTATAGGACCATTAACTAAAAATATGTCTATGGTTAACCAATTGCCTGGCCCTAGGAATGGTCGAAGCCATACCCAATTGAAAAAGGATGTTATCCAAACGCATCTCAAGTAGTTTAGTAAAACTCGACCTGTTGACCCTTTAGTTTCTCTAGCGATGAGAACATATCTAAGTAATTGTTGCTCTGTCATACCATAATGAAAACACATTTTTTGTTTTTCTTGTAGATGAATACACTGTTGAGTATTTTTTCGTGAAATGCGATTTCTTTCTTTTAAGATGACTTTCGGATCTAGGTCTTTTACTAGTTAGTCCCAATAAAGGCCTTGAACGGTGTATTTTTTTGAAATGAGGTCCTCGGTAACATGGCATAAGAAGATACATAGAGGCAATACTTAAGTTATTATGCACATGAGATAACTCACTAGCTTACATGTAATAAATAACAAAACATATTCTTCTAGTGATCTTTTATGATGGTAATTACTTATTGTACCGCATTTCACATTTTTCTTTATGGACTCCATAAAATAAAATGCCTTACATAGAAAACCCATATCAGGATATTGTAATAAGACAAAACGAGAATGAAATGGAAATAATTGGTAACATCAATTCACATTTTGTAATTGTGAAACGAATGAAAACAAGTTTCGTTTACGATGTTCTCAAATAATTAAACTTGCTACATACATTAGAAAATTATATGTTCACATCTCAGACTGTAAGTGGTTCTAATTACGTATCACAAAGGAAAAAAACTCTTGATTAAAAGGAAGAACAATGCATTTAGAGACTCAAAATAGACACTCTAAGTGGATTTGTTTTCTTTGGAATCGTTGAACACATTGTGATGGCTTGACATTTTATGGATTGCCTCAAACCAATGGATGGAGAGGGTGACATGGCTTTAGACTGGGTTACTAGGTACTGTGTCAACTAAAAAATGAATGTTTTGATCGTATTGGTTTTTCTTGGGAATGAATTAAGACCAAATGACCTCTTTTATATTTAGACCTGAAAGAGACTAAGAAAAACAGACAGTTGGATTGCTTAGCTCTCCTTATAACCATAGGAAACCTAGGAAGGACGTGTGACTTCGATTGAGTTATAACAGGATTTGACCCGGTGAGCCGTGAATCAGTGACTTGGTAAATTGGTTATCATATTCCCAAGAGAAGCTTAAGAAAAGCAGGCCTAAGTTGACTGAGAATTTGGAATAAATGAGTTATGACTCAGTGACTCAATGAGGACTCAACTCTCTCCATTACTCATGAGAAGCTGAGGAAAAACGAGAGTAGGGTGGCTGGATTTGACTCAGTAAGTTAAGACTCGGTGACTCAGCATGTTCTCAACTCTCTCAATTACCCTTGAAAAGTTTAGTAAAAGTGAGACCAAACTGACTGGATTTTAGTTAGTGAGCCACAACTTAGTGATTTAGTGAAAACATTACTCTTGAAATTACCCGTGAGAAACCTAGAAAAAACAGGACTAGACTAACTGGATTTGATTCAGTGATTCATGACTCAATGACTCAACGAGTTCTCAACTCTCTCATTTACTCGTGAGAAGCTTAGGAAAAGCGGGACCAAGTAAAACTGGGTTTGGACTCAGTGAGTTGCGATTCAGTGATTTAGTGAGTACTTTAGCTCTTTCAATTACTTGTGAAAGGCTTAGGAAAAGCGGGACTAGATGGAATGGGTTTTGTTAACCAAAGTGGTTTTGCTAGGTTTGATTCAATGAGTCACGACTTGGTGACTCGGTCCTGCGCTTAAATGATTGAATGGGTTGTGTTTTCCAATATCCGGTGGAAAAGAAAAAGTGAGCAATCTCTACTGTTTAACCTGTGATAGACCGTAGAGGTAGGTTACATGGATTAAGCTTAATCACACTTAAATTAATTAAGTCTAATCATGATTAACATAAGTGATAATGATTAATGTTAATGACAGTTCCTATTATCCTTTCCTTATTAGCTCAAACCACTAAGCAAGGTATATGCCATCATCTCAAAACACTATTATCCTTTCCTAATTACCTGTGCATGCTGTATCATGTTAGCACTAGCTATGAAGATGACATTGAGTGTTGGCAACGTTAGTTGCGCATCTATTATCCTTTTTCTTGCTGCAACACTAGTTGTGTGTCTAGACTTTTGTGCCAAATTGAAATGTTGATTCTAAATATTTATTTAGCCCTCCTGTAATAAACATTAGCCAAATTTTCTATTGAGAGTGCCAATTGAACAATTCGATTGGATACAACTGATTAAAATTCCTGACCAGACAACGGCTTGGAATTCCATGTTAAATTCCAACTTGGTTCTGTCGATTTAATTTTTCGAAATGTTTTGCCAACATCAAGCACATGACACAACATTGATTGTGCTCTCTCAATCGGTTGATCTTACATTTATGCCATTTAATTAAGTATGATGTAATCATGCCAATTGAAGCGTCTTGTTGAAATATCATCTCTGGTTGCATGTCTTGCTGGCATCTTCTGCAGCCTCAATAGACTATATATGGGTTCTAGCATTCTCAATACTCATCGCATTTTGCTTTAGAAGGAAGCTATCATAATGATTTTCTTCACTTCCACCCCTTCCTTACTATGTGCATATCTAAAATTATACCACACATCAATATTGAATGCTATTTTGAGTGTTTGGTGGGCATTCCATAGCCAATATAATATAATTTTTAACAAATTGGGTTTTTCCTGGACATATAATATCTCTTCTATAATCGAAAGTTTCATGAAAAAGTGCTTATCCCAATTATGGTTGTAGATGAATTTAGTAATCTATCAACCCTTCTTTATTATATTATGCACATTCTGTTGTTGACCAAGATCCTCTAAAATGAGATCAATATAGTGGGCTATGCGAGGAGTCTAATATGAGGATAATTTTTTCTCCAACTCTTTCCTAGCATTCTTAGATACATTACTATTATTTGTAATAATTTACATTACATGATATTTTCAGCTAAGGGATTCAATGTGTTTCTCAATCAAATCTTGAATATAAGATGCATCCTTGATATGCTTAGACGCATTAACAGATTTGCAAAATATCGTGATTCTTTGACAATACAACATAAAGTTGATGATATTAAACTTTGTGAGGCTAGTCCACCCATCACACTTCATGCCCAAGCCATATGTATTCTATGTATGAGTCATTTCTTTCATTTAACTTTTTGTAGCCTCGTTCTCCTGATCATGATACATCCCCCGATCTGGTACGTTAAAGGAGGTGACACATTTTCTCTTTTTATTTGTGCAACTTAAATCATATTTTTAAAATGTATGCTATCTACCAAATTTAGAAGAACAAAACTATAAAAGTAAGAATTGAGACATTTGAGTTGCAAGATTCCTCATGCTATCTTTACCCTTGTACATCTGAGTTATCTTCTTTTGTACCTCACCAACTTGAATATACAACTTACGCTGTGATCCACTTGTAAATGAAGTATGACTCAAAAACTTGTTCAATAATCACTTCAGTCTCCCTCTTTCATCCAACCCCTCTTGCATGCTACCCCCTCCAACTTCCCTTGTAGAGCTATGGAAAGCATGTCTATCCCTCTCCAATCCAATCGCATCCTTTCTAGCCCATTGCTCTGTATTGCTATCCTCTCTAGCCCGCTTCATCTACTCTATCTCATCTCTATTATCATTATCATTATCCTCATCAACATGATAATGCAAACCACTCATTTAGCTGCAATCTCCTTTTCCTTCTGCTTTCAAAGTTTTCTATTATTCGTACCTGACCGAATAGCTTTTTTCATATGTGCTCTAACCTCCTTAGGCACCTTTGGACAATTTCTAACATTTAGACTGCTCCAACTAAGTGTTCTTTTAGTTTAGTGATTCTTTTCGATTTCATAACTTGCTTACAGTAGTTGCATTTATTTCCAAATGGGTTGCTTGGGATCGGCTTCCAAGTTCCCATGCAAATCTTGAGGCTTAGTTTTGCCTCTGCTCATCTTGCCACTCCTGTCTGTTGACATCTTCAAATTCCAACTTGAATATATATCAAATCAAAATAAATTAATATTTTTATTTCCGATCCATACAATATCATTACCTTTGATACTTGAATACTCTTGAATATGCAAATCTTTATAATATATGCATCTAATAATGTCTAAAAGGGACTCTAAATATTCAGAACTAATTAAGAAACATATCTACAGTTTTAGGAAATAATTTGCTTTTCCACAATTTAAAAAAATAATTATTTAAAAATTTGAAATAAATAAAAATGATATAGGTAATTTTCTGATTATGTTTTTAATGCTATTATACCATACACCACCTATGGTAATGTATCTATGAATTAACATAGCCCCATTTAAATTTATTATTTAATTATTTAATAAATAATTATAATTAATATTAAAGATAAAAAATAAAAAATCTGTATCCATACACATCCATGTTTAAAACAGCTAAGTATGTTGTATTTGTCTTGATCTAAACGTTGGTTTTTCAAAGAAATACCATTTTAAACTTTTCCCCCCAAATTCCAATATTTAAAAAAAAAATTCAAAAGTTTTGCTGGAAATCAGTTTTTTTTTTTAAGAAATATAACATGTCATTTCTGTTTCCACACGTAAACAACAACTAATTTGTGTTGAATCAAATGATTTAGGGATTTTCCCTAACTTATGTATTCATCCTAAATCTTGTTGTTGAAACTTATTTAAATTTGTATAAATCAAAACTATAATGCATTACATGTTGCCAAAATTTTATTTTGAACAAAATAAATAAGAAAAGGACAATGAAAATCGGATTTCAATACTTTCACGGTGTTCAGACATTTGGGTGGAAAAATCCAAATTTGATCTTCAAAAGAAGCTTTTGCTACACTAAATCACAAAGGAGTTTTCGATTTTGATGATAGAGTATGGGAATGGGGTCTTGGAGATGAGAAAAGTGGGTTTGGGGGGCTCCAAATGCAAAACAATATTTGAAAGTGAGGTTTTTTGTGTTCGAATCAATATTGTCGGTAAGGCAGACCAATAATATTGGCAATATCTCGAGATAAATTGTATTTTCACAATATTATTGATAATATCATAGAAAATATTGACATTTATGGGAAAATGGTGATAATATCGTTTTAAGATTATTTATTGTATCGATGAATGGAAAAAAGATATTATTGACGATATTATCATCAATAATATTGATTTTTGATGTAAACAATATAAACTATAAACTACATGCATATTATTTTAATGATTTGTGGAGGTTTATCTTAGTTGCTTGAGAAAAAATAAGGGTGTGTTTAGTAATAAGGAAAAGAATTTTCTACCCTTTTTTGCCAACTTTTCATATATTTTGATGTGATTTGATATGACCTACCAATTATTAGCTATATTTTTAATTATTACATTTCCCATCTTTTCATACAAAAGCCTACTTATTTTATCTTTATTTTTAATCATTAACCTTTATTACATCACATCATTTTCCTTACTTTTTCATATTCCTTTTTTTTTTTTTTTTTTTTTTACCTCTTTTCCTCATTGCCAAACACATCCTAGGAGAATAAATGATTAAAAGAGGTTTTGGGTGATAATTTGTAGCAAAAATGATAATATATTCAATATTATTAATAAATTGGAGATAATATTGATAATATCTTCAATAATCTTGATAAATTAGAGATATGATATCATTGCTAAAATCTAGAATAGCTGAAAATATTGGTTTCCTATAAGATAATTTATCAGTTAATTCTGAAAAACATATTATTGTGTATAATATCAATAAAATGAACACCTGCAGTCTCCACTATTTATGTAATCTGATCTGAATGAAGGCAAGTCTGTGAATTTCAGTCATGATATAAAGGTAGGCATGAGAAGCCACAGAACCATGCATGTTATGGTTTTTCCTTGAGGCTATAAATTGAGACTGTTCTCTTAAGTCGTCATTGCTGTAGAAGAATCCCACTGTTGGATTTCTGAATTCCTATGAAATATGCTTACCCGATGCTCCCAACCCCCTATGTGGATGCCAACAATGGTGATGTCTTAAATGCTTAAAAACGACAGACTTTGGCCTATCCATTGATCGACCTGTTCCCAAATACAAAGTTTAATCTCTTGAATTGCTTTTTCCTTTTTCCTGGCATTTACAGCGTGCTATTTTGACCTTTGAGTCTCTGTTTCTCTCCAGATTTCAAGTTTCAGGTGAAAGTAAAGAAACCTTCAATGTGGCTGAAATAATCAGAAAAGGAAAACAAAAAAACTCCAAACACCCTCCCCCTATTGTTGTAGATTTTACTAGCGTTCTCACTATCAGCAGGCATATCTATTGTCGACATGTTAATTCCAATATTATCAGCATTATTGCTGATAAACTATATAAGCATAATTCTCCCACTCTGACAACTAGCATATTTTCCATTGAGTGAGTGAGTGAGTTAGCTTTAGCTGCTTTGTATTCATTCAAGCAGGGGGCGTAGGTTTTACATAAGAATCAGAGTCCAATATCTGAATTAGGTTTCTGTTTTGCTATGTCAGTGTCTTGTTATTCCAATGGTCAACCCCCAAACCCCATCCATGCCAGTGAATTGTGTTCATCTCCCACCACCACCTGTTGCTTGCCAGTGACTGTGTTTTTTCATTTTGGCTATCCATTAGGATGATAGTTGCTGGAAAAGGTAATCATGTGAAAATGTAAGTTATGATAGCCTCTTGGCAGTGAGATATGCCCATTAATTACATTGCCAATATAATTCTACACTGCATTTTCTTTTCGTTCTTTCTTTTTTACCAATTGTTTGGGTGGAGATTTTATGGGCTATCCAGTTGATGGATTTTGTGCACAGTTTTTGGATGGTGTGCAACATCCACCCAAACTGGTTTAGCCAGTGATCATTACAATAGGTGGGAGTGTTAATAGATGGCATGCGTCAATGAATAAATTGGCAATACATAATTGTAAAGGTTGTAACCATTCACAAGGCTAGTGAAGATTACCTTGATTAATCTTTACAAACTCTCTTCTATAAGTAGATGTGCATTTTTCAATTATTTATGTCAATTTAGGATCTGTATTATGTCAGGTTCAAGATAGGCAAAGTTCATTATATAGTTCAAGGGCCAGCCTTTCAGGATGAGCATACCTTGTAATTTGTAGAAAGGTCCGAGCTCCTTACTCACTAGGTAAAGTCCAGAATCTGATGACAGCCTGGTACATTGCCTGGCTTTAACAGATTCTTCAAAAGTGGTCCTGCTTAGGAACTCCTGCAACTGTCATCCTCAGCCAACCAATCCAATCTGAGTCCTTTGTTTTTGCATGCCTGTCCATTTGTACATTCTGCTACCCTTGCATGAATCTATCTGGCCTTCCGTCTGCATGTTTTCCATTCATAATGTTGGATATTCCGCACAATCGCATTTTTCCTTTATTTATGTTAAGTTTTCACTAGCTAGAACCTCCAAAAAGAAAATCCTAAAGTACTGAAATGCTGAATTACCTTGATGGTGATACAAGTTGAAGAAATGCTTTACTTGGGCAGGAGGAAGTTCTGGTGGTATGACACTGGTGTCAAATGGTAGCATTATTCTCAAGAACTGCATTTTCTTCTCTTAGAGCATGAGAAACCTTACAGATTGCAGATAGGGGCACTTGAGGCCTGTCATAAGTTCTTGGGATTTGAAAAGTGTTTTAATCTTGTTGATTTGTTGGTATAATTACACTGTAATACCAGCTAGTTTTAATTTCAGAGCCCTGGAACATCTGGGGAAAATTATATCTTATGGTAGATGGATTCCTTGATGCTCAACCCCGTTGGTTTCAAGGACCCAAGTGGAGTAGATGCAGTTGAACCTAGTGCCTTGCCATTATTGCTTTAATTTCATAAACTGATCATTTGGTGATGCTATAACTTGGTTGTGTAGACAATTTGAAATTACTTTTCTTGGTTCTTGAAATGAAGTGCATGCTTCGTTCCCACTTGGTTGTCTGCTTTGTCTTCTGCCTTGGTGGGTCTGTTACCAAATCCTATTGGGATATAAACTCTACCTTGAGTATGGATTCACATCTCATTTTCTTGATAGAAATTGTCAACTCTGGTGTATGATATCTGCTTTTCTTTGGGACTCTTCATGCATCAATTTTGCTTATCTGAGCTGTGCATTTGTTGGGCCTCTACATGTAATAAACAGGCATGAAGATCATGCCAATCTAGTCACTGGGGTTCCTGATGCTTAACAAAACCAATGGGCATTTTGGATGCGCACATATGTCCCAACCTTAATGGTGCTGGCATCAGTTGCACTAGATTTTCATAGACCGCGTGCCTCCACCTGACCGACAGTTAGAACATCACAGACATTACCTTGCCACATTCAGGTCCATGATAGATTCAGAAATCCTGCTTTCTTTATAACATTGCATGTTTATGCTGTAATTATCTTGCTGTTGCTTTTTACTTAATGGTAGTTTCATGTCTGATGGCCGTTTAATTTTTAGGGTTGTGGGTACATTGGCTATTGATGGAGGAGATCGCCCTGATCATTAGAAGTGGTCCTGATGCAGACCCAATTGTCGGTCAGTCATGTTCTGTTAATTTCAGCATTTTGAACTTTAAAAACTTTTTTCAATGGAAACTTCACTGGAGCCAGAAATGGCAGTCGGTCCAGAAAAATCTCTCCACCTGGTAAAAAATGAAAGGGTGAGAAGAAGAGGAGCGGCTGGTCTGACAATATACCTACCCGCCTCCCATAATGGACAACATTCTTGTCTCATTGTTGGCTTTTTTGGGAAGTGATTTTCTCCCGTCTGTTGTGACTTGTGTCTGGATAGAGTTGATACCAAAAAAATATACAGGGGCAAAGGACAGCGATTTGCTTCCTTTCGCAATCATGACAGAATCATTGTCTGTTTTGTGCTTCTGCTACTCCTTGGCCTGGCCTTTGATGGAGAATGATTGGTTGGGCATTTCGTGCCATGTGTCTTGAAAAAAGTGATATGCGATATGATGTCAGATGCCCTTCCAAATGAGACAGTAGTGCTCTGTGCGGCCCTTTTAGCATGCGGCCAACCACCATGGCTGTGAAACGCGCCGTCGTCGTTGTTTAAAGATTTGCAGAGTTGGTGTTAATGATGTTTTCTTCCCTCAAAAAGGATTTGGGGGCATGCTACCATTCTGTAATTCGCATAGCACCTGTCCCTTGTGCTTAGACTTGAGTACCCGTTCCTCTCTGGTTAAGAAGGATTGTATTATATCACCTGATTTAATGGGTTCCAACTGGGAAAAACGAAAGAATGGGAGAAATCACGAGTAAAAATATGAGTGCCAGAGAGAGAGAATGACGACTGAAGGTTCTCGCGTTAACTTTTACCGTAGCTGAATTTTTTTATTCTCATCTTCCTTTTCACCCTTGAGATAATTCGAATGATATATGAGAATATGCATAACCCTTGGCAGAAAAGGTGTGGCTGAGGATGGTGAGAGTGGGCCGTCAGAAAATAACTCAATTGTATCACTTGCTTTGGGTTTGGATAATTTAGCGCATATTTTCAAACATTTAGTGCCATCGCATTAATTCATAGTTTTAAATTGGTCTAAGTAGAGGCTGTCGGTATCCAGTGTATTTCGAGTTTCTTCTTTCTGATCCATGCATGATTACTGTATGTAGATGAAGGAAAGGACGGTCTTACGCATGCCTAGCACAATAATCGGGAATAAAATTCTTATGCTACCCACCGCTTCGATTTGACCATGCATGTCTGTTGTCGAGGCACGCGCAGTCTACGGTTGTGTTTATCGTATTGGGGATAATAAAAAGGAAATGGTGCGTTCAATTAGTCACACAAGGTAGTAGATGAAGGGCCTGTTTGGCCTGGCGTTTTGGGAGTGTAAAAGCGCTTTTTTCAGCCAAAACGCGATTCTGCAGTGT
>JAYJMB010007368.1:0-10267 GCA_036873735.1 Pouteria campechiana
GGGATCGACCCTTGCATAAGCACACTAGACTATACATCGACCGTGCACTTGCGAGGTATTAAATTTGAGCCATCAGACCCAAGTTTCAGTCATTTTGGTGGTAGATAAAGAAAGAAAACATGATTTTATGCAATTAAAGGAAGCTAATGGAAGCTTGGAACTTTCTCCCAACCGAAATTGTGACTTCTACATGACTAGAGTTTCATGAATAGTGAAAAATTGGGGAACTTCATGATTTATGTATGAATAGCATGGGGGAAAGTGATTTATTTATCATATTGTGAATGGATCTATATGTTTCTAGTGTGGTGAATTGCCATCATGATCTGCTCTGGTCTTGGGCAAACGACTTTGGGCATAGGTTTGTGTTATGGTTTATATTAGAAATTTGCAATTATTGTTATTTTACTATATATGATTAATTATATGTTAGGTTCAGATCTATATAATTTAAGGCAAACTCTACCAAATTTTTGACAGAAAGTTCCCTTAAAAATAGGCAAATTGTAGGAGGATGGTGAAATGTATGGACCAGGGGCGGGGCATTATAAAATGGTATCAGAGCTAGTGACTTATCTATGTGATAAGTCCTGCTAATCTAAGTGATAAGCCCAGATCATAATGGCAATGGTTAGTGGAAGAAGATAGGAAGTAACGTGGTGGAACATAGGAGAATATGAGCTTAAGAGTAATTTGAAGGCGTGCTGAATGAAATGAAGGGCATATAAATGAAAATTGTAAAGCGAAATGATCATGCATAGTTGATGTACATAGTAATTGTGAATTGATAATGTAGTTGTGAATTGATGTGATTATGCATGGATGATATCCATATGAAATGAATATGATGGTGCTATGATAGCACAAAGATGACTAAATTATGCATATAGATGATACTTTGAGTGGCACAGGGAAGCTTAGATGTGTCCATATGTGCACCATATTTGAATGTTTGACTATTATATTTACAGTATGTGAAGATGAAAATGTAAAGTTTCATGAATAGATTATGTATGTTTGTTTAATTTGTTTAATTAAATTTTGATCATGTGAGCCCTAATTGATTGGGTGATTGATTTGACTAGACATGGCATATGATGGCATTAGTCCAATGAATGATGCTTGATGAATCTTATGATTGTGATTGATTGTAATGTCGAGATGGCATTGATGTGATTAATGTATTGTGATGACATTGTGTATATCAATGCATTGATCTGCATAATTTATAAGTAGCTAATCATTTGATTAAAATGTTGTTGATGTTGTATTATTTTGCATTCCCTCACGAGTTATGAATCATGATGTGGACTTGATTGATTGTTATAAAGGATGACATATCCATGTATTCTTTGCTTGTGAGTATGTTGATTTGCATAGATTGGCTTGTGTGCCATGATTGTATGGATTGACATTATTGTCATGGCTTAATTGAGTTGTTTTCATTAATAATGTGATCGATGAACTTGTCTATTCCCCTATATGATTGGCATTGAATTTTACAATGAAACTTAATTGCATTGGTTAATGCATTTAATTGATGCAAACTTGTTTCAAGGAGATGTGGACTTATTTATGTATGAATTAATGTAACATGATATATATGGAGATGGGGGAATGTGGAAATTGTGATACTTTGAAGTGGATAAGCCCAGTAAGGGGTGCTTAAGCCTCTGATGCCCGTGTCCGGCAGAGGTGGATAAGTGTAGGCCCTGAAAATTCCATGTATATGAATTTCAGCTATTGTAAATTTTTACCGGTTCGGCATGAAGTATATTGAGTATAATTAAATTTTTGAAGAATTCATATGAAAAATTTATAGAATTGAGTGGATTAATAATATAAATATGAAGATGAGGTTGGGAATGCATCAAGGTGTGTTAAATAAGTGATTTAATTGAGAGAAAAATGAATTTAAATGGGTGGAGCGCCGGATGTGTGTATATTGAAAAATATTCAATTTTATTATGGAAAAATTATGAAAATGGATGGAAATTTATACTAATGTGAGGATGAGAAGGACGTACATTAACTGATGATTAACAGGTGAAGAAAAATTGAAAAATGCATGTAGAAGGGTGAAATACTAAATGTGTTAGTAAATTCTAGAAAATTTTGGTTTAAATCAATCTTAATTAAGAAAAAATAAATAAAATTATGGAAATGACATGTTTAGTGAATGAGAAATTAATATGGGCATATGATTTATGAAATGGGTAGCCTATACAAGTTAAAAACAAGGATTAATGCAAGTTTAAAAAGTTCAAGAGAGTGCATGTGCATGAAACCAAAATAGGCTGCAAACTACCATAATAATTAGCTTATAAATAAGCAAAGCAACTCCATTTCTTCCTTATCTCCCTCGTCTAACCCCTGCCCATGCCTTCCCTTGCTCACTTTGAGCCCATCCCATCTCCAAAATTCACAAATTCACCTTGTATGCTTAGAAGGGTTGGAAGCAAACTTCAAGTGGTGGAAATTGAAGTTGAGGGCTTTGTTTTTCCTCTTGGATTAAGCTGTGGCAACTAGATTAATTAGGAGATTAATCTCTACAAATGGGACCCACCATGGAAAGCACAAAATTCAGGTATGGAAGTTGTTGATCTAAGTTGATAAACATGTTTATGGAAAGAATTCATGGAGATCTTGTTAAATTTATGTTATAAATTATTTTGGTAATTAGGGTTTGCTATAAATTTTCCCAACTGGATTAGGAACTATAGTTAGTGTTACTATAGAGTGATTAAGGTTTAATTTAGTTCAACTAGGGGATGATTAAAAAATAAATAAAAATTAGTTAGGATAGAATTAAGAATCAACGCAAATACCCTGGTATCCACTTAATTTTAAGAGCTGGAATTATATGATTTAAACATGGTGATTAGGCCTAATTGTAGGAGATTAATTATGGTTTAATGAAAGCTTTAATGTGGTAGTTAGTGGGCCCAAATAGATGGCAGTTTGATGATGAAATCAGGTGGACAATAGGGTTGTAGAATAGAGTATTTAAATGGGATGGTTGTTGGAATTAATTACAAATTTATTATACATAGGGTTGTAATTGTGGAGGATGATTAAGAACTGATTAAGGGGTGCGTCCCAAGATTAGGTGGTAGTGAAAATTATAGACCAAGTGAGGCAAATAAGTGTTTTAAATGCATTTGATTTGGACAGTTACATTTTGGAATTTTTGGCACAAATGTTTAATGTATTATGGACTTGTCATATATTGATTTAAATGTGCTTTATTTGCTTTATTTAATCATGATTATTATCCTCCTTTACCATGTGTGGGTTGCATTGAAAAAAAATGAAAATATATTAAAAATTGTATTAAAAACATAATTGATACATTGAAATATTATGCTTATTAAGTACCCTTTTTAGCTTGATTAAAACCCTATAAAATGATGTTATTTTATAAATATAAAATTATAAGGTTGTTTTATATATGTTAAACTAGAAATATGCAAATTTCATAAAAACATTTGATTATTAAATGGTCCAAAAAAATCTGGGAAAGTAATTCCCAGAAATTCACCCAATTTGGTATTTTGCCTAATTTTCTATGATTTTCATAATTTATTTTTAATTTTCTCAATTTAAGGTATTTTGACCTAATATTTTGAAATAGGGTTAATTATATTATTTGGAACCTACAAAAAAGTTTTTAAGTGAAACAGAGCTAAAATTATTTTGCCCATTTTTTTGGATTTTCATATTTTATTTTTAATTTGCTAGATTTAAAGTATTTTAACTTTAAAATTTGAAAATATTTTATTTATAATATTTAGAGCCTACAAAATAATTTGGGGATAAAATAAGGTTGTAGGAATTTAGATATAATTTTTAGAGTTTATGTGTAAACTCATTTATGGTTAAATCTTGGCAATTGGTTAGTGTATTTCATTGTGTTGATAAGAAATTATCATGTAGATGTATGTATATGATATATGTTATGTATATGTTATGTATAGGGTGGATGGGACATGGATTTGGAGAGTCAAGTTTGAGGACTTCAGGGTAATGGAAGGACTCCTTGTGTAGGTAAGTAGGTGTACTTGTATGATTATATGGATAGTTGAAGGAATAGGGATAGTGCATATCCCATTGTACTGTGACAGGCTTGTGTGTGGATTCAATGGTTGTTAAGGGATAATAAGTATCCCATGACTATTTTTTTATGGTGATTTAAAAACAAAGTGATATTCCATGATTGTCCTTATGTATGAATGTTTAAAATATGATTTAGGGATATGAAATTATCCTAAAAAGGCATGAATTGATATGATTGTTTTGCAATATGGATTCAAATAGTATACTTAATTATTATATATTGGAATGTGGCCATGCCTAGATGGCATGGATTATTATATATATGATGGCTTGCAATTATGGATGGATTTTGGGATGCCTAATAGATCCCTGGTTTGTTAATTATTTTTTGATTTCACACCTACTTACTAAGTTGGCCCCCACTCACGCCTTCTTATTCTATTTTTTTAAGTTGATAGGTCAAGAGCAGAGAAAAGATAAGGTTAGTATGGAAGCATAGTAGTTGAATGTATGCTTTTAAAATTATATTAAAATTGAAAAATTTCCATCTTATGTACTTGGGTGATTGTAATTAATTCATTTCCAATGATGTATATCATGTATTAAAGATTTGATGATGTATGGTTGAAATTATGGGCATGTCAATGTAATAATAGAGTATGATGTGAATGATGTATGGGGACAGATGTGTATGGTGGAGAAGTGAATGCATTGCCATCATGATGTAGCCGCGGTCCTTATGTGTGGGGGGTGGTGGGGGGACGCTGTGGAGTTACGGGTGGTGTGAAGGTGAATTATAAAGTATTTTAATTCTTATTTATGAATTTTAATTGAGAAAATGTATTATCACAAATGTTAAATGCTTGTACCCTAGGTGGACAGCCCCATTTTTAGGGATACTCTGTCAGATTTTCTGTAAAAATTAGGTCAACTAGAAAATGGTATCAAAGCAACCCCACCTTGGAAGTAGGAAAGTCATGGTATGATCATAGTGGATTTGTGGTGAAAGATAAAGTGACAACCTTGGAAGATAGGGCATTAAAATAAGCCCCATAAGGGTGGTAAAGATTTGTTGGTGAATATGGCATGACGTGATGAAATATTGGCATGGTTGTGAAGGCCTGTTTGGCCTAGATTGGATGAGACACGTATGAGGTGTGATGGCCTCTATGGCCGGATATGGATACTATTTGAGTTAATCGAGTGTTTGAACACATTTTACTTGTCTCTAGCATAATTATGGTGGTGAATGAGGAGTAATAATTCAATTATGTATGAATCGTATGTGAGTGAAATGGAAAGTGTACAAGTTAAAGCAAGTATACATGGTTATATGAGTTGATGCCTAACCATTTGAGGCATGATTTTTATACATTTCATGTTATTATTATATGGAGAAATGATGATTAAAACATATGAAAAAGGGGAAAATCAAGTGGAAAAAAAATAGGGCACAAAAGTTGGAGAAAAATCAAACAAAAAGTGGGGCAGTGTCGAATCAAAAAAGGGGTAGGGGCGGCGTTAGTGATTTGATGTCGCGACGTCGACCAGCAAGTAAAGTCAGTCAACTGACTTTTTAAATAGAATTTGTTCCAATTTCTTCCCTTACGCCCTAGCCTTGCTCTAGTCCCGTTATGCTCGATTCCTTGCTATTTTAGCTTGGAAATTTTCTTACTTAAGTGAAGAATCTCTTGATCTTGAGTTTTGACCCAAGTTTCTGTCATTTTGGTGTTGGATAAACGAAGAAAACTCAATTTTATGTGATTGGAGCTAATGGAAGCTTGGAGCTTGTATTCCTATCCACGGCAAGAAACCACGCTTGGATTTCATTGTAAGTCATCTTCTCCCAACTAAAATTGTGCTTTTTGCATGACTTGGGTTTCATGAACAATGGAAAATTGGGGAATTTCATGATTTAAGTATGAATACCATGGGAGAAAGTTGTTTATTTATCATATTGTGAATGGATCTGTATGATCCTAGTGCGGTGAATTGCCATCATGATCAGTTCCGATCTTGGGCAGACGACTATGGGAATGGGTGTGTGTTTTATGGTTTTTATTAGAAATTTGCAATTTTTGTTATGTCATTATATATGATTAATTGTATGTCAGGTTTAGATCTATTTAATTTAGGGTAGACTCTGTCAGATTTTTGACAAAAATTTCCCTTAAAAATAGGAAAATTGTATGAGGATAGTGAAACGTATAGGCCCAAGGGTGGGGCATGACATTATGGTCCTAAGTGCTTCATACAGTCTGAAAAATTGGTAGGCATTAAGCGTAGGCAGCTGCAATGTGCGGCTAGGTCCAACACGTAGAAATCTCTATACTTTTGCCATTTTGTTAATTTTATACTTTTCATCTTATTTTTTATTATAAATCATAATATAATTATCCATATGAGATATGCATAAGTTGTGAAGCATGGATATATATTTTAAATCATGTTTGTGTATTTTTAAAAATAAAACATGGTTAAATGCAATAGGGATCATAATGATTCTTCTTTTTCTAGAACATTTAATTTTATAAACTTCTAATGTAATATGCTTGCACACATAATATCTCAATAATACACATACATTCCAAGCATATATGTCTACATTTCAAACTTCCTAGATTAAAAGCATCATTAGCATAAATCAAGTCTAAGATAAGTTTTGTTATCATCAAAATCATACATATAATCCTAACACCTTGCTGGATCGCAATTCAACTACTAAGCAAAGTTCAGAAGTCTAAATGGAAGCTTTAGATCTCTTAAATTTAATGCAACAATGGTAAATAACAAAACTAACTGGACTTGAGAGGTTTGAAGTAAAATTTTAGAGGACTGAAGTGCATTCCCTAGAATTGTTTATTTGAGTGCAGAAAATGCAATAAAAATTACTCAAAAACTTTCTAGAAATGTTGCAATGGTTAAAAAATCTTTCAGAAAATATAAATAGAGATTAAAATTTTTGGAAGAAGTTAATTGAGTGAATTAAAAGAGCATTTACAAAAGCATTCAAGTTTTCTTCAAAGTTTCAACTCCCACTATGCAGAACTCAGAATCAACATTCAAAGCTCAATCATCATCAAACTTTAAGTAGCTTGAAATCTTTGTTCTTTATTGCTACATCATTTACTGTTTTGATTTACTTATGTACACAAATCATTTACTATTTTGATTTACTTATGTACACAAACTACCTAAGTAAGAGACATTTTACTTGTACAATTTTCATTAATGCTTTCATTTTCTGCAAGGGGCTTGTAGTTTTATGTTTTGAATTCATAAAGTAAGAAAGACTTATTTTGATTATAAAAGTTTGTTAGTGAGATTTGAAAAAGCAATGTGTGTTTGTTAAAACTTGTTAGTGGAACCTGAGTGTAGTAAGTAAGACTGACTCAGAGAAGTGGAGTAGGAACCTTGTTTGGGCCAAACCACTATAAAATGAACTGTCTCCCATGCTGTTTGATATCCTTTCATTATCTATTTGCACAATGAAATTTTATTTTGGTGAAAGTTTTTGAAAGCTCAATTCCAGCCCTCTTGAGCTACCTTAAGTAAGAGACTAACAATGTAGGCCTTCTTTGATAAGTTTGAGCCTTTCAAAGCTAATCTAGTATATCACTGTCACTAGTGTCCCCATTGAGCCTTAATGAAGGAATAGTATGTGCAAAGCATGAGAAAGACCACTACTCAAATTTTCTTTCTTTAGCTTTATCATCCAGAACCTTTTAACTTGAAAAACCATGCTTGACCTATTAAGAGACATATTTGATGCATATAGTTATTAGAGAAGTATGAGAGAGCAAATGAACATAAGTTTGGAGGTATTAAAAAAAAGAAAGTCAAAAGATAAAAAAGGACAAAAGTAAAGGAATTGGTAAGAATTCATCCTTCAATTGGTGGAATCACAACCCAATTAAGTCAAAAGAAAATAATTTTTGGGGTGTGGTAGTATATAACCCATAAAAAAAAGAAATATGTCAAGAGAGTGAACATTCATATGTATTTATTTATGATCTCTTACTTTATGAAATCTATATCGCTTTCTTTATTAGCCAAATTCATGGCCTTATTACAAGCTTAACAAAAATCTATAGATCCAAGTAGACAAAGTTATCTACATTAGTGGAGAGGGGTTGTGAAAACAAGCCTATGGGATGTTTTGTGGAAATCAATAGAATCATTGGATTGCATATTATTGATTGAAAAGCATGCGTGTAGCGTGAGATTGACAAAGTACACACTCACATTCTCAATTCATGAAGGGATTGATGAAGCATGAGTTCATGAGGTTACTTGACTAGTGTCTTTAATGATTTCTAAGTTATGTGTAAATGTGTGATCTATCTAGCATGTTTTTTGTTGTTTTGAGAGAAATTATCTAGGATGTTTCTTGGGTTTTTGGTCGCCATTTTACTTGAGGATGAGAAAAACACACTACATTAGAACATACAGAGGATAGTTCAAAGGCACACACAAATTCTAAAAATCATTTCTACCAGTCTGAAGAGGCTTTTCAAAACTATGAAAAAGGTTCAGAGGTGTAACACCTCGCTCCTAAAGCACTTCATTCTTATCTTCCAGAGAAGGATTCTACTAAAAATCTAGCGAAGTCTTCCCTGAAATAGAAGGGTTTCTTACTTACACATCATTCTCCACATAATATCATAACTCTATTAATTTATACATCGATAATATTATCATGATTACACACCCACATACTACCCAAAATCAAAAGTCGCATTGTAATGACAATGACATAATTGGACTATCATAAAAAACCATCCACGTGCATCATATACAATCTATCAATATGATATGCCAATACATCTTAATATATATCATTTCAAGTCTTTCAAATACTAAATACACATATATTAAAATGTTTAAAATAGGATTCTAACATTCCAAATTACCAACCAGCATGAGGGTCACTATCTAATCCTGATCATGAGTGCCAACCCCATGTTGGGCTCCATCACCTGACCTATCAACTAAAAACCATGAATAAAATGGTGCTAGTTCAGGCTAACTTAGTAAGTAGGCAAGATAGAAAACAATGATAAATGATCCAGTGAAATAGCATGCTCAAATCCATAAAATGTGTAAATCCATGACATGCTAAATTCCATGATGATGCGACCTGTCCCCATGCTTATAATGCACATGTACTCAATACTTGAACACGATACACCAGGATTAGACACATTCTCAAAATACATCATCATTATTGAGCCATCCTCATAATCGGGATTCAAATACAACCTCACCATCAAGACATCCTCATCAAGACATATTCATTATCAAGGCATCATCATTACGACATTGTCATCAAGACATACTCAGCATCAAGATTCGCTAGGATCACAGTTCACCACTCACATCTAATATGGAGGTCAAGTGTATCTTTCTTATAAGTTACAATTCATCACTACTCAAATACACGTAAGCATTATTCCATGGGCATATTAGATAAAAAAATAGCCTCCACAGGCATATCCTATATATATAGCCACCATGGGCATACCATGTAAACAAAGCCACCATGGGCATATCATATAAACATAGCCATTAAGGTGTAATACCTAAATACAACTATTAAGGCATGTCAATTGCATGTCATATTACATCATAAGCCAGTAAGGAGTATCAATATTATACTGTCATCAAGATTTCACCACATACCACATTAGAGTTACAACCCACCAATTCACATCAATATCACACTATAATCAAGACACCATCATGCATTGTCATCCAAATATCATTATACATTACATGAAATAATGTGTTGGTCCTGAAGGTAAGGCAAAAACCCAAGAGGGGAGGGGTGAATTAGGTACTTAAAATTATTTCTCAATTCCTTTAGGATTGATCGTCCCTCTACCAATCAATCACTTAATCAACAAAGGCACAAATAAATAAGACAATGATTTTTATAGTGGTTCAAGTAAACATTTGTAACACTTGGTGGTATTAAATTATAGATTATTATTAAAAATTTATGATACTGAATTTTATATAGTGAGTAAAATTGAAATTTTAATTTGGATTAGGAAAATTTGTGAAATTCAATATAAAATGGTGCATGCTAAATTTAATATGCACATGTGAAAATAATTTTATGACTAACTTGTAGTTGATAAACCCAAATGTTGGGTATTTGATGATTAATTAATGAGAAAAATTATGATTTTAATGCATGAGTAAATGC
>JAYJMB010007369.1:0-10266 GCA_036873735.1 Pouteria campechiana
TTATAATAAAAATTATAGATAAACATAATGGTGATTTCCTATTTGATCATATAGCTCTAATTGATTAAGGAGCAGATACGAATTGTATTAAAGAAGGGTTAGTTCCCTCTCAATATTTTGAAAAAACTACATCCTCTATTGCTACTGCTGATGGTACTAGTATGCAAGTATCTTATAAATTATCTTTAGCTTACATATGTAATTCCCAAATATGTATACAAAACCCTTTTATTCTCATAAAAATATGAAACAAGGAGTTATATTAGGAACTCTATTTATCCAATTAATCAAGCCTTTTCAATATCAGATCAAGGTATTCAAACTACTATTTAAGGATATTAATAACCTTTCCTTTTATTGACCCTCCAAAATCCTCCTTAATTACAGAATTAAAACAAACTTTAGAATACAAGAATAAATTTTTGAACCAAATGTAGTATGAAACAAACCTATGTCATATTAAAGAAATAATTATTTTTAAAGATATGTTTAAACAACAATTACAAGATTTTTATTCATACATATCTAAAGAAGTATGTTCTAAAATTCCAAATGCTTTCTGGAATAGAAAACAACATATAGTATCTCTCCCTTATGTTATTGGATTTAAAGATAAATTTATCAGTACTAAAACAAGACCAAATCAAATGAATGCTAGATTATTAGAATATTGTCAAAAGAAAATACATGATTTATTAAACAAATCATTAATAAAACCAAGTAAATCCCCTAGGAGTTGTACTGCTTTCTATGTAGGAAATGTAGTAGAACTAGAAAGAGTAGCTCTAAGATTAGCTATAAACTATAAACCCTTAAATAAAGTATTACAATGGATAAGATATCCTTTACTTAATAAAAAAGATTTATTAAACAGAATTGTTGATGCAAAAATATTCTCAAAATTCGATATGAAATCTAGGTATTGGCAAATTCAAATATCCAAAAAAGATCAGTATAAAACAGCTTTTACAGTCCCTTTTGGACATTATGAATGGAAAGTTATGCCATTTGGCTTAAAAAACGCTCCTTCTAAATTTCAAAGAATTATGAATGAAGTATTTGCTACCTATTCTAAGATTTTAATTGTCTATATTGATGACGTACTAATATTTTCTTCATCTATAGAACAACATTGGAAACACTTAAACATTTTTGTAAATGTTGTAAAAACAAATGGATTAGTATTATCTCAAAGAAAAATGAAAATATTTCAAATAGATATAAAATTTTTAGGATTCTATATTAATAATAGAACCATCCAACTTATAAATAGAGTTATAGCCTTTGTAGATAAATTTTCAGATATTATTATAGATAAAACTCAACTACAAAGATTTTTTGGATGTTTAAATTATTATCAGATTTTTAAGAAAAATTAGCATATGACAGACAATTACTACAAAAAAGATTAACAAAAAATCCACCGGAATGGACAGAAAACCATACTAAAGCAATAAAAAATATTAAAGAAAAGGTAAAGTATCTTCCATGCTTGTATTTAGTTCATCCTAATTATTACAAAATAATTAAAATAGATGCTTTTGATCTAGGATATAGTGGTATTCTTAAGCAAAAGGATTTAAAAGGTAAAGAACAATTAATTCGATTTACCTCAGTCCTATGGAATTCAACCCAATATAAATATCCAACTATCAAAAAAGAAATGGTAGCTATTGTCACATGTATTAATAAATTTCAAGGTGATATATTAAACCAAGAATTTTTACTAAGAATAGATTATACAACAGCAAAAGATATCATTCAAAAGGATATAAAGAATATTGCTTCAAAACAAATATTTGCAAGATGGGAAGGTTTATTAGCCATATTTGATTTCCAAATAGAATTTATCAATAGAAAAGATAATTATCTATCTGATTTCTTATCAAGAGAATTCTTGCAGGGCTCAAAAGACTATTCAAGGAAAAGCTCCAATGTTAAATCAAGCCACAAATTCTGAGTATACTTCTCCCGATTCTTAGTATATAATGTAAAACTCTAGATTTATTCAATATTTGGAAGAAGCAGATGTTTCTATTATAAAAACATATTTAAGAAAAGACATCATCTATTCTGGAGATAAAGAGTGTAAAATCTCTTAGAATGCCTCACAAATTATTTATCAAAAGTATTTTCCAAAAAACAAATGGATGATTCTGTTCATTCCATATAAGACTCAAGAGTATTATGAACATATGTTATTAGAAACAAAACCCATTACTATTGAACATAATCAAAAAGAAAATGCATGGACAAATTATTCTAAGCTTATTATTGAAAAATTATTCCCTTAGAACAATGGTATTATCAAAATTTCAAATCCCATGATTATTCGCTAGGAATATGTTTTGAAACTAAACCAGAAAGTATGGACCAATTTTGTCATCCCTATATGTATATTGCTTCGTATTCAAAATGGTGGCCCAAGTTTAATTTTCAACCCCTTATTGAACAAATTAAAACCACCAAGTTATTATCCACTCAACAAGAATAGCAGCAAGCACTTCTTCAACGAGCCAAAGAATTGGCCTCAAATATCATGCCTTCAATTGAAGAGATCAGTCATCTTCGATCTATTCCTCAGTCTCAAGAATCTCAAAGAGCTCTCAAAGTGACTCTAACTATGATTAAAAAAGATTTTCCATGGTTAGATGAAAAGGAACAAAAGATCAAAGCATATGAATTACTATTCTATTCTCAGCTCCCTGATGAAGAAATATCTTCTGCCAAAGAATCTTCTGATGGTATGCATTTGTCAACTTAAGTGTCGACAGACAGAAATCATTTAAGAGACTATTGAAGATGCTCCTAAAGATAGCTCATCGTTATCCAACTCCTATTCCAACCACTCGTATTCACTTTATGTCACTCTTTACTATTTGTCTCATTGTAATTATTGTACCTTTTGGATTTCAAAGATTGTTAAGTCTGTGAGTTGATAAGGTTATGGAATCTACTGAATCTTAAGTCCAGACTCTAATCCTTATCCTTTCCAGTTTTCACTCTATAAATTAGAGCTTGTATTGTGTAGAGAGGCATCCGAGAAAAAAAGCAATAGCTTAGATCTTTTTTCAAGTTGTAAAAGATTCTCAAGCTCTCTTCTCATATAACATATTCTTTCTTTCAATGAATTTCTTTACTAGAGATGAGTATATTAATGGTTTACATGCTGAGATTACATTTTTAAGATTAGATAGAGATCAATTATTTTAAAATATTGAAAAGATTTATAATAATTATCCTAATAATGATATTGATATCTTACGAATTGTGAACATATTAAAATCATCAGTAAAGCAAATCACTAAGGAAATTAGATTAATTAAACAAAATATTGGTATGTTATAGCTTAAATCTTATATATTTCTATCTGTTTTTATGGTTATATTTGTCTCAAGTTTTTCATGAACTAGAATGGTTATTATTCGAAATTAGATGGTTAATATATGAATTAAATACACCTTCTTTTAACTTTGATTATTCAGAATACTCTGATAATTCATCTGAAATCTCTGATAATGTTTCATTTAATGATGAAATCTATGAGTATATAGACTGGAATGATTAAAATATATCTGTTCTATATGACTCCTGTAGATCATCCCTAAATGGTATCAGAGCCTAGGTTTTAGAAAATCTAGAACAAATCTTTAAAAGATCATCATAGATCTTTGAAGCTAAGTTTGTCAAGAAAAGCCTAATAAATCCTGCTTTGATGAATAAATTACTTATTCTCTTTGAGGGGTTAGTATTTTCATTAAAATTTTCATGAATAGATTCTACTACAATTTTTATTCTTCAAATTGTATGCTCTAAATGCCTTGCTAAAAATGGAATAATCAAGAAAAATACTTTCATCAAATTTACTATCAAATTTACTATGGTTGTCCTTTCCATTATTAAGAATGAAACATTTGCAACAAAAAGTGTGAAAATGAGAGATATTTGGCTTTTTACCATAGTACAATTCAAATAGAGTTTTGTTGAGTATAGATCTAGCAAAAATTTTATTAATGATGTAGCATACAGTATTCATTGCTTCAAACCAAAAATATTAAGGTAATTTATATTCACTCAACATTATCCTTGTCATCTCTTGCAAGGATCTATTTTCCTTTTTAGCTACTCCATTTTGCTGAGGTGTTCTTGGTACAGATAATGTATGCAAAATTCCATTGCTTTCACAAAAAAAGTGAATTTTTTATTTTCAAATTCTCCACCAAGATCACTTCTTATGGATACTATATGAGAATTTTGTTCATTCTGCACACGCTTGGTAAATGTTTCAAACAATGAAAAAGTCTCTTTGGAAGCAAGAAACATTATCTAGGTGAAACTAGAATAGTCATCTATAATGACATATGCATAATGTTTCTTTCTAAGACTTCAAGTTCTTGTTGGTCTAATAAGATCCATGTGTAATAATTGAAGTGGTTTAGTTGTTTATACTTCTTTGTTAGATTTAAATGATTGTCTAACTTAATTTTTGTTTAAGCAAGCATCATACAACTCATTGTGGTTAAATTTTAGTCTAGGTAAGTCAACAACAAGATCTTTGTTATATAGTTTTTCAATTATGCACTTGTTGGCATGTCCTAGTCTTCTATGCCACAACAAGGATTCTTCATTATTCATAACAAGACATTTGACTTGGATATCACATAAATCTACTAGATACACATTTCCACATCTTTTTCCAAGTACTACAACTGAATATGAACTATCTATTACAGAACATAGAATATATATGTGATTTAAACACAACCTTGTGACCATTATCACAAAATTGACTCACACTTAGAAGATTGTGTTTGAATCCTTCTACAAGTAGGACATTTGAAATAGTAATAGATGGAGGTTGGCTAATCTTACCAATCCCAACTTCTGTGAATGGCTACCTCTCCCCTGTCACATGTCTTGAGTAACCACTATCAATATACCATTTGCTACTCCTTGTGGCTCTCAAGCACACCTACAATGACATGGTCAATCTATAATTTTTTATGCACATTTAGGAATGGGTTCATGTGGGTTAGTAGTAGAATATGTTGGTACCCACTATTTTAAGATGTTACCTATCATTATCTAGAGATATGGTTGCATTTACAATTTTAACAATAGTTTTTGATACCCAAATCAGGTTCTGTTTGGGTTCTAAATTTCTTCCATGATTGCTAATTTTTTCTATGGTTTTCTCCACCTTTCTTCTTTGCTTTAAGTTTAAATAAGGTAGAAGTCAACGTTTTTCTAAAAGCTTGATTTTCTACTTTGATCTGCTCAAGTTTTATGTTAGTGTTTTGGTTAGTCTTGTGCTTAGTATTTTTTTCTTAATTTGGAGCATTCATAAATTATTCTTTCAAGCTCCCTTTTTGTCTCCTTATGTTTGGCTTTTAAAGTTTTGAAATCTAAATATTGCTTATCTAATAATTCTTCAAGATCAAGAGTTTAAGGTATTGAATTTACATCATCTTTATAAATGGCCATGAAGCTTATTCCTGTATGATGTTTTTCATGATTTCTTTGTTTGGACCTAAGAGAACTGAATTGTGCTTCATTTTTTTCCTCTATTTTACTCGAGCTTTCTTGCATCATGTTCTCTAGCATATTCCATGCAACCATAACTTTCTTCTTCTTTTCAAATTTCCTATTGTTAAAGATATTCTTTTTGTCAAAGTAAGAATTATACATTTTCTTTTTGTCTCCTTACTTTTTATCTAGTTTTGGGCAATCAAACTTCATATGCCCAGGCTTGCTGCAATTGTAACATATTGGATCCTCTTTTTCTTATCTTTGCTCTTACTATTGCTATTGGAACTATTTCCAAATCTTTTCTTCTTCATCATATTTTTGAATATTTTGATTATCATTGTCATATCTTCATCATCTTCACTAGTTGAAGCTTCATCTAAAGATTCTTCATTCTCTGAATCAGCTTATGAAGCAATTGTCTTCTCGCCTTTGAATTCACCTGGTATCTTTTACTTCATTAAGACTTCATGGGTCATTAATGATACTATGAGTTCTTCCACCATGATTTTAACCAGATCTTTTAACTCTAGGATAACAGTTACTTTAGGCATCCAATATCAAGGTAGTGATCTTAAGATCTTCTTTACTAATTTGGGTTCTTCATATTTCTCTCCCAAGTTCTTTAGCCCATTGGTGATTTTTTCAAATCTTTCAAACATTTCAGAAATGGTTTCTAACTACTTCATGGAGAAGCCTTCATGTTCCTGCATTAGAAGATTTATTTTAGTTTCTTTCACTTAATTTGTACCTTTGTGTGCTACCTGAAGTTTGTCCCAAATTTACTTGGCTGAATCATAGGCAGATATCTTTTCAAACTTAGAAGAAGATAGTGCATAAAAGAGACAAATATTCACGTTGGTTCACATTATACTGCTTGAATATCTTCTAGGGTATATTTATCTTGAGTATTTGTAACATTTTTCCATTCTTTACCATAAGCCACAACTGATATTCTGTGGCAATACCATAATTGGTTCTATCAAAAGGTGGAGGTCTAGAAGTGAATTGTCCCTTAGCAGATGTGTTGTGGAAATACTAGCCATTTTTATCTCTTTACAAGTTAATATATTGATAATTTAAAATTAACTAGTGAAGCCCACTCTGATACCACTTATTGGTCCCTTGCTAAATGGTAGCTCAAGATGGGGGATGAATTGAACTTTCAAATTTTTTTGTCAATAACTTAAGAACTATGCTTAAAATTTAGCCTCTAATACTCTTCTTGATTCTTGGCTTTTTGAAGTTACCTTTGATGTCCTTTTGTATTGACGATGAAAATCTTTTGATAATGTTCTAAGTTCATAAACTTCTTCTGAGCTTATTCTATATCACTATTAGTGATCTTTTAAGGCATCTCTGAGACTTGGAAGCATTTTTTAAGTTCTTTTGATGAACTTCTGATTGCAAAGTCGACATTCTGTAGTGCTTCTTATAACGTTCTGAGTGTAGATATACTTCTTTTTGAACTTATTCTATACCATGATTATTTGACTTTTGAAGCATCTATGAGTCTTGGAAGTATTTCTGAAGTTCTTCTAATAAACATTGGAGTATAGAAGCTTTCTCTAAAGTAGAACCTTTTACTTCTGATGTGTTTCTAGAGACTAAGGATTACTTTTGAACTACCTTTGAAGTGTGAGACTACTTTGGAGTTAATTATCAGGATTAAGCTTTATTTTTGAAAAAGGTTCTAACTTGTTTCTGAAGAGGTTCTGAAGTAGTTCTAAATACTTTTGAACTTTTAAGCTTCATGCCTTGTCTTTGAAGGGATAATGATTTGTCTCTAAAGTGCTTTTGAATATTTTTGCATTGCTTTTGAGTAATTTTTACTTGAACATTCTTTTTAAATTATCTTCTTTTGAAGGCTTAATATGATAAGCCTACAATTAATGTTGTTTATTGCTTGCAATTACTCTCCTTAATCTATTTTGATATATAAATGTCGCATCACTGAGAAAGTAAACTGCTAGTACTTTAATTTTTCACTCATTTGTTTATTCATCTTTAAAACTTAGTTATTTAATTACATTCATTATCAAAATCAAGCTTAGTAGAGGTGTTAGACTTAACACCCTCGACCTTTAGAGGGTCTAAAGCTCACTTGCAAGGCAAATTGCATTGAGTGTTAAAAATGCAATCTAAAACAGTCAAAAAATTACCAAAAATAAAAATTAATAGCTAAATACTCTTCTAATAGTATAAATAGAAGATTCAAATCATTTGAAGAGTAGTTGAAAACAAGCATTTACAAAGACTTAAACTTTTCTTCCAACCTTTTAACTTCAACAGGGTTGAACTCTAATACTGCATTCAAAGCTCTATCTTCAACAATATTCGAGTTTGAAATCTCTATCCTTAAGTGTTATATCATTTATTATTCATTTTAAAATTTGTACAACCTATCTAAGTAAGCGATAATTACTTTATACAATCTGCTATTATTTTATCTTTCTACAAGCAAGGGGCTTGCAACAAGATAATGTTTAATATAGCAAGTAGAGAAGACTTGCTGGGTCTATAAGTGTTGGTTGGTGAGCTCAAAAAACCAACATGTATTTTTGATCAGTGTGTTGATCAAGTGTTAGTGGAACCTAAGTGAAGTAGGAAAGACTGACTTAGAGAAGTGGAGTGGGTACCCTGCTTGGGCCGAACCACTATAAAAACTCATGTTCGAGTGTGATATGTGACTCGCTTTATTTTATTTTAGCATAATTATCTTTAATTTGGCCAAAACTTTTAGAAGCTCCACCCCCCCCACCCCGCCTCTTGAGCTAGTAAGGGACTAATAGATACCTACATGTTCTCTTAGGTTTCATTGATGCCACTAGACGCAATTAGACTAATTGATTGACTTACGGCCAATTTGGCCCACCTGTCGAATTTTTGTTATTAAGAAAAGAACTTTTGGAAGCAATTTTAAAGAAAGCATGCTAAATAAAGAGTTATATAGTATTTGGCCTAGTCATCTAAAAGGCATTTTAAATATAATTTGTGTTTGTCTTAAAAATATTAAAAGACTTTTAGGTATTAAAATTACCAAAAAGACACAAAATTACTACTTAATTTAACCTATTTAGTAGTAAAAGTATATTTTTGTAGAAAATATATTTAAAAAAATATATCTATATCATATATTTCTTAACATAATAGGTGTTATTAAAATATATTTCATAAATCTTATATAATATATCACAAGTTTAAATAATTTAAGAGTGAATACCAACTCATTAAAATTATTTCATTGTCTTATGTAGGCTAATTATTTTTATATTTCTATTTCACACACACACATACATATATATATATATATCATATTTATATACTTTAATCTTTTGTATTCTATATATTATTTTTAAAATTTATTTTATATTTTAATTTTTATATAAAATATATTTAACATTTTCATATATTTTTATTTTATATATTTTATATATTATTTAGATGCATTTTTTATTTTATTTTATTAGGAAAGTATTATAGCAAGTTGTAGAAAGATGAATAAAATAAGAAAATTTTGACCATTTTTGTCATTTTATTTTTCAATAACAAAAGTTGTTTTGGAAAAGCTCCAAATTCAAGAATCTCTCTAATTGCATAAAATAAGCTTTGGCTGTGAGGAGAAAGTATTTTTGTTGAGTTTAGGTATAGTTTTAATGACAATAAAACTTGTAAGTGACTTAAACTTAAGCTAATGAAATATTGCTGATACTTTAAGTGAGAGAGTAGACTTAAACAAGGGACAGGTGGGACTACATAGGTTTGTCAAGGCCACTGGAACAATATTCTTAAGCTTCAGATTGATAGGGGAGTACTACAAAGGAAAGCCCACAACTACAGAGGTCTATAGCACTCATTGTCTACTAGTTGCTCCAAGTAATAACATCTAGAGGTTTGTATAGCTCACTATAAAGTTCATATCTTATAAAGGAAGCTATAGAGTTCTTCAAAGCCAAAACCATCTACAGAGTTTTTTGATAGAGGAGAAGTTATGTCTATAATAATCTATAACCATATGGTAGAAAATTGAAGTGGTGTTTTATCATATCTCCTTTAGGGGCCTATGCATTTTACTAATACTTTGTAATTCACCCATTTTTCAAAGAATATTCTGCCAAATTTGGTAGAATCTACCCTAAATTATATGTATTTCAACCTGTGCAATTATTATTCATATATAAAAATGGAATTTAACAACTATAAAACAATAACATAACCCACAAACTAGCCCAACTTACCCACACAACCTATAATCTGAGTCGCTCCTTGATGGCAATAAACAAAACTGGAAAATTTTGCATCCATCCACAATATCCTTATGACATGCCAATACATTTCATTCTATATTATACATCATGTGATATGTTTTAAATACAATTATATACAAATACATGAAGGGAATACAATCCCAATTTTTCATACTATGACTAATGGTGTCTTTAGCTCAACTCATAAACACTAACTTGTAGTTGGCTCCATTATTCAACCTACGATCTAAAAAGATATAATAAGGAGGTGTAAGTCTGAAAAAACTCAGTGACTAGGCTTAATAGAAAGCAATAGTAAAATACAACATGTTCAACATTAGGAAATGAACAAATACACCATAATGCAATCCTGACATATACACATGAGGCTCAAGTCCTCAATATTTCAATATACGTTCTGATGAGTGGATTTCATTCACTCATAAGATACGTTTTTATACTTAGATATTTGTTATTCTTATGCAATTGTGTT
>JAYJMB010007370.1:0-18967 GCA_036873735.1 Pouteria campechiana
AACACATAAATCATTGTTAAATTCATGAATTACATTCACCACATCTTCAACTAGGTAAATAGCCCTAGTTTTCACATATTTCATGAAAATAATTAGGGTTTTTATTATAATATTAATTTTCTTCAATTTTATATGAAAATCATACCCAAAATAAATCAATTTATACCCTTTTCTAGGGTCCAATATTACATAATTTTCTAATCAATTCTTCCACATCATATAGCCTTTATTAATCATGATTTACAATATCACTTAGAAAAATCAGCAATATTGTTGTCCACTTCTAACCAGTTTTGTCTGCTTGATTTTGATGAGTACTTGATGGAAATCTTGTTGCAACCTTGCTGTCTTTTAGGATTGATTGAAAGAAATTTTTATTGTAGAATTTAGGGATTCATTTCTCATTGAGATGGAGGAAGGAAGCAAGCTATTTGCATTGAGAAGGATGGGAGAAGGAGGCATGAGTTTTATGGGAGAATAATTAGGGTTCTCACACACTATTCACCAAAAGGGTGAATTTTTCCAACTAATTTATTTTCTTATTTTCTTTCACAGACTCATGGGTCTACCCTATTTCCTCAATCTGAGCCTTGAGATGAGTCTTACATCATAAGACAATCAATTTAAACGCAATATTAGACTTAAGACAATTCAACACATAATGATTTGACATTCATTCTTTCCAAAATTTAAATACAATATTCATAAAAATGATAGTAATAAGATCAACGAGTCAAACTTACTAACAAGACTTTTATTTTAATCAAATCTCCTCATCTAATTTGCTTAAGTTCCAAATTCACATCCAAACTCCATCTCATATTAATATTAAAATTTTTGGTAGCCATGTTCTTAATTCTCCACCTCTAATCATGCCCCACTATCACATAATTTTTTTATAAAATTAAATCATCATATTCAACAGCTATATAAGGACTCTTAATCACACCTAAATTGGGTAGCAATCTGATTATCAATTAACTTTCAAGATTTTCATAAAAATTCAATTTTAACTAAATACACATATCATTGTAACAAATGTCACTTGTCTCAAATATTTGGCACATATGGGGGTTGATTCATCAAAAGTTGTAAACACAAAGGTTGTAGCCTTTGTTATGAATTTTCTAATGAATCAAACTCTAACCAAAACTATAACCATATCTAATCCAAGTGGCGTCACTTTGTAGGACCCGCGACTCAAAATATAAGCAAATTAGGAATTATGATCAACATGAAAGTTTTAGTCCTTGAAATATCTGAACAATAAAAAAATAATCACTCAATTCTGAGTTTGTACAAAGAAGTTATGGTTAAAATACTAAAACTGCTCCAGAAGGGTGAAATTTCCAGAAATCACATAAAATTTTCTAATTTATATCACTAATCACCATGTTTAAACATAATGATAATCTCCCTTGATCATGTTAAAATTAAATAGTAATTTGACACCATTCAATGCACAAAAATTCATCAACGTATAATTCATGTTTCATTTAACAATTTAGTAGCAAGTTGATTTATTTTATCCACATCAATTGAGTATCAATTTGACATGATTTACTAATAATCCTCATGATAGAAAAATAGCACCATTAAATAATTCTCATGATAAAAAATAATATAATTATTTCATAATAAAATTATTCATTACCTCAAATCCTGGGATGTTATAGGTTTTTCCCTAACCTTTAGGACCAACACTTCCACCTCTCAAGCCTTAACATCTAGAGCAACATCTAGAACTAGGAGAGTTTGATTCGCAAGCAAATCCTTAGGAAACTCCTCCCACACTTCTTCTATGCATGAGAGTGATAGAAATGAGAAAGAAGTAAACTGGGTAGGAAATGAAGAAGGTGCTAAGATGTTTGATCTCAAATCCCTACCTAAAAAAGTGAATGGAAAGAAGTTTCATTTCGCAAAATTCGACTCTAGGGACTTACCACCATCTTATTTTGGAGGGGAAGATAGTAAATTCAAGTTTTACACCACCATGTTGGGTCATCCAGTACATATAACCAGGAAAATAGTTTTGGATTTTTCTAAATATTTTGCAAGTCTGATATTAGGTCAATGTTGAATTTTCAAGGATGGATAGACTTATTAAATTATGATGCTCTAATTTTCAAAGAGCTAGTATTAATATTCTATTTTAACTAGAGAGAAAAAGAAAAAGCATCATTTATGAAGAGAATAGATATCTTCTTCAACTATGACCTTACCTATCTCGAGCGGCATTTAGGAGAAATTTTTGGAGTTCCCTCAGTGGAAGAAGATGACGACATGGAAGTGAAAGAAATATTTGGTTTGCTATTTATTAGAGCCACGGGTATTCAGTACACCAAGGCTGATAGACTCATGAGGTCAAAGGATTTGACCATTGAGCATAAGATGCTCAGAAATGTTTTGGAGGCCACTATAGTTTCTAAGTTGGGGGGAACTGAAATAGTAAATGTGTTTGAGGCGAATGTATTGTGGAAAATAGCAAATTACAAAAGTGTCAGTCTACCAAGGATAATTTTCATCTCTTTGAATATATGCCACATAGAAATGATCATGTGGTACCTTTTGGAATGTGGCTCACTAAAGTCTTTGAGTATTTTAATATTTCCACTCAAGGAGAATTGGCTTGCTATATGACAATACACAAAAAGGACTGAGTTAGAAAAATATTGCTAAAGAGAATGTAGTAGAGGAAAGAACTGAGGAACAAGTAAATCAGAGATCAAATTCTTAAGAGAATGAAGAAAGAGAGGAAGGGAGAATCGGAGAAGGCAGTGCCACTGCAGCATAAGAGTCATCATCCTCCCAAATATCTTCCACAACTGCCAGCTCTAGGCCATCTTCTGCCTACATGAGATTATCTCAAGAAGTTAAGGCTCGGAGAGCAGATTTTTCAGATCATTAGCTAAGATCAAACTCTTATTAGATAGTAGTTAGCATCTCTGCTTTTCTACTTTGGCTTTCCATGCCCCACTACCACCTCTCCACCCTTCCAGGACTACTCCACCTTTAAACATTCCTATCCTAGCCTCAAAGCCCTCCTCTGTTCAACCCTAGGATTCTATACCTCACTATTGAGTCTCAAAACCCACTTTCACCTTTTTGAAGCTAGTCACTCCGCCACCCTATAACACCCCACACCCCCACCCTATGCGTTTTGACCATGCTACACCAGGGTCGATGCCTATTTTCCTTTCCTTAAGGAAAATCTTACCATAATCTCACAATTTCCCTATTCTTAAGGAAAACATTATGCTTAAAATTTAGCAGAGTCTGCCCTAAAATATAATCATGCAAACCTGTGTATAAAATTGTATATTTCTATAATTAACAAAAATTATTTCTAAATAATAATATTCATCATAATTTATAACCACACCCATACTCATAGCTTCGCCCAAGATCATAACCGTATCATGATAACAATGTGTTACCCTGGATTAATACAAATCCATTAACAATATCATACTTAAATGAATATGATATCCCAATACTTATCATTATACTATACATTATACATCACATAAAACTCTTAATTACAATCATACAAATAGAATATGGGATTACAATCCTCATACATCATACCATAATAAATTATCTTCAACTTCTGCTCACCAGTCCTAATCCTCAGTTGGGATTCTTTACCTGACCTATCAACTAAAAATTTAACATAAGAAGGCGTGAGTCCAATCAACTCAATAAAGAGGCAGAAATATAAAACAAAAATAAAAAAACAATCATATGTTCTTATCCAGAACATGAATATACATCTAGGAGGTTTAATTCGTCCTCTATTCACTACAATACTCTATGCCAATCAGGCGTATACTAGACACCTCACCTTTCAGCCACTCTAGGCTCATCATACAAGACTAGGTGTCATGCAATACCACACATACCAAAACTATGTCATACAAGCATACCTCATAACTATGCCATTTGGGCACCATATACCATCTTACTTACTCTCGAATTCTTCTCATTCCATTATTACTTATTTATCATTTCTAATCGTCAAAGATTCAAACCATGGGACAATCTTTATCCCCATCAATCAACAATCCATACATTCCTGTCATTACAATATATTAACTTATACTACACATGGGAATCTTTACTATCCCCATTCACACAACATACATAAGCTCATTTATATGCAACATTGGGATATTCACAACCCCCTTTATTCAAACATCCATACACAATAATAATAATAATAATCATGATGCATACATACTCGAGATACTTTCAATCCCCAATAATCACATATTCATACCTTACAAATTATACCCATCACAACTAGGGAATACACACTATTCCCTATTACTCTACTCATGCTCAATAGAAGCATATCAACACAATTAGGGGATGTTTCTTATCCCCAATATTTCATAATTAAAATACATCATTAACCTTATTCTTAACATCACAAGATATCAACAATGGTTCATCCAAAACACACATGCCCGGAACAAACATGTGATACCCACTATCTCCATCCATTCATTCAAATAAAACAGGGGGCGCCTACTTACCTCAAGCCTCTCACTCTAGACCATATCTCTCAAGTTCTAGGTCTTTTCATCCTTCTCAAATCATCCTGTATAGAGCAACATTCCATTCATTTATAAGATAATTTAACTTATTGTAAATACTTTATAATCATGTTATGTTGACATCTCTTTCATAGCCATTCACAAGCTACATTTTGACTAATCATTTAAACTACTTCCCTCCGAGAAGAAATTTTATCAAACATGTGATAAACACTACTTAATTTAGGTTTTCTCAATAAAGCATCAGCAAAATTCTTCATTTCTTATAACATGCACTTTACACACACATGATTATCATATAAACGTCTTTAAAATAACTTAATTAAACTCTTAATTTAATCAATTTATAGCTCAAATAGCCCATACACGGGCACCCTCTTTAACCCCTACCTATGGCATAATCGAAATTCAATTTCACTAGTCCAAATCACCCCATACAAGTTCTAAAATATTATAATCATGCGATTAATCATTTCCCCCATGATTAATACAGCATAAATCATGAAATCTTCTATTTTACTATTCATAAAAATCCTAATTCAATAAAATTCAAAACATATGCCAAATCACCATAACCACTCTATTAAACCATTCCTAAATGAATTCGTAACCATATTTCTCAATTTAATCCCAAAATTTCAATATTTACAAGTTGGGTTATATACCTAGAATTCAAAATATGGAATTCATTTGGGAAATCGAGCTTACCTTCACTTTTATGGGTGGCCATCCTTCCCAAATGAAGGTCCAAGCTCCCAACCCCACATTGCTCCTTTCATTTAGTGGAAATCAGATGTTTCTTTTATTTTCCTCCATTTTTCATTATATAAATGGGGAAAATTGGGTTTAAATGGAAGATCACTAGATTAGATAGTTAGGTAAGGTGATTTCCTAGTTAAAATGACTAGAAATCATCTATAACTAGGCTAAGGAAAAACAGAAAGAAAGAATGGGATGAAAATTTTAGAAAATGGCCAAAACATTCATTGCCTGTCGTTTATCACCGACCAGCACTGCCACTGCCAGATCCGGTGCCATGGTAACGCTCCTACTGCCACCGCCCTACCACTGCCATCGGTGCTAGTTTACTGGCTTGGTATATTTTGTTATTTTTTCTCCATTTTTCAACCTTTCTTTTCCCATTCTTTTTTCATCATTTATTTCACATAAAAATAACATAATTGCACAAAATTTACCTCAACTGACCTATAAACATATCACATAATCATGCACATGTGATTTTAATTGGCATAATTTCATGAAACTTTTATGCAGTTCATACATAATTGAATCATTTCATTGAAAAATCATATTTCTCCATTAATCAAGCACATAACTAAGCCAAAATTAACACCCCGGGTGTTATACACCACTCAGGGGGAGTCAAATAATTGACAAAAAGGGGGAATGATTATGTGCTTTATCACTTTCTTTGACCTTGAATTTAAGGGATGTAGTGAGGATAAATGCTTTTCTAAGAGAACTTCTTGAATTTTTTTTATATACACTGAGATTGTTTGGATATGATCTATAAATGTTGATATGATTTATTTTTGGTTTATATATGATGATATGACTTGTTATCTCTTGTTGTCATTTTGCATATGAAGATATGACTTTTTATCTTTTGGATTGAGTTAACATATGTTGATATCGGTTATTTGTTGAACATACACTCTTAAATAGCTTGATTTTCATGATAAACATTCTTCACCAACCATATTTTGATGATGAGCAAAGACATGAGTGAAACATTAAGGTACTAACAATTCATTCTCAAGCATTTTGCAGAAATATTTTCCAAACTAATCTTGAGAATAATTTTCATGATGATCGAAGGAAGAAACCAATTAAATGCTTAAGAAATCTAAGTATATAAATTACAAATATACTTAAAAGAAGAAAATAGAAAGTTTAAAGTTTTCAAGGAAGCTTTAGAGTCAACTTGGGTTTAAAAGTTCATCTTTGAAGTTGTTCAAACACTTCAAAAACAAAGTAAAAATCCTTCAGAGTCACAAAGTTACAAGCTTTGAAGTCAGTAAAGGCATTTCGAAGCCATTGGAGAACTTCAAATTCAAAGAAAAATTCTTTCAAAGTCACTAAATCACAAGCTTTGAATTTAGCAAAAACATCTCAAAACCAAAATAAGCATTTCAGAGTCACTAAAGCACTTCAGGATTATAAGCTCACATCCTTCAAAGTCAATTGAATTGCTTCAGAGTTACAAGATTAGAAACTTTGGAGTCAGTTAAAGTACTTCAGAGTTGAGTCAAGTAACTTTGTAGTCAATAAGATGCTTCGAAGACAAGGACCAAAGCCTTTGGAGTTAACAAGACATTCTCCAGTGAATATGACTCATCAAAGTCAAAAAAACAAGTACTTTAGAGCTAAGCAAAGTGCTTTGGAGATAAAGAAACATTTCAGAGTTTAGAGTCAATTCTTTTGGAGTCACAGATTAAATACTTCAGAGACAAATTGGAACTTCAAAGTTAGCATCAATACATCCGACGCAAATCACTGCTATTGCTATGCTTTAGAGCCTCCGAAACACATCTTTGGTGCATCTGAAGAGACGGCAACTTGTGTGAGCTATTTGTAAAATTTTATTTACTTAGAAGCTTGCAGGATCTGATGTTGATTCATAGACTCCGAAACTTTACTAAAAGTACAATGGTCTTAAATTTGAATATTTCTCTGCATTAAATATTTCTCACCTACCATAATAGAGAAAGTCAAAGGTTTCAATATAAAAGGAGTTAAGTAAGAATGAAAAAATGAAGAAGATCATACTGAAAAATAAGATAGAGTATTTACTAAGTCTATAAGGATTTTCTTCCACAATTTCAACTCCATTGTAGTTTATTCAAAGAAGCGTTCAAAGCCATCCATTCAACTACCTCTAGATATTGAATATTACTGCTTTATTGTTACATCAACTTTGTTTATTGCTTTTGAACTTTGTACAAAATTAGCCTGCTAGAGGCATTAATATTTGTACACATTTACTTCTATATATTTCTGCAAGTCAAGGACTTGCCTCTGTATAGTGAAAGCAAGTAAGATGCTTGCTTGGTATTTGTATAAGTTATTTAGTGAGTTTTGAAACCAACAAGTGTATTTATTTGATCAAGAAGTTACTGATCAAAGAAGGTGTTAGTGAAACCTGAGTTTAGGAAAAAAAGGCTAACTTAGAGAAGTGGAGTACGAACCCAATTGAAGGACCAAACTACTATAAAAATATCAGTCTAAGTGCATTGTGTTATCAATCTTTTCTTTATCTTTGCACTTTAATCATTATCTGGCCAAAAATTTTAAAGACTCAATTCACCCTCACTCTTGAGTCACCATCTCAACAGGACCAACATTATTGTAATAAGACAAAAAAGTGAAACAGAGAAAAATGGAAAAAATATTTATTGGAATGAATCAAAAAATTTTCAATTTATAACGTCCTAGATTAATTACACTTATTATATGTATATTAGAAAATTATATATTCCTATTCCAGATGATAAGTGGTCCTAATTACATCTCCATAATGGAAAAAAAACTCTTGATTAAAGAGATAAAGTAGAATGTATTTAGAGACCCAAAAATAAAACACACTCTTTTTTAAATGGATGCGTGTTGTCTTTGAAGTCGTTGAGCACATTGTGATGGCTTGGAATTTAGTAGATTGCCTCAAGCCAATGGGCAGAGAGGATAACACAACTCTAGACTGAGTTACTAGACTCTTGGTCAACCTAAAAAAAGGGTATTTTGATCTGAATGGTTTGTCCAAGAAGGAATCAAGACCAGGTGACCTCTTTTGTATTTAGACTTGACAAAGATGAAGAAGAAAATTGGTAATTAGGGTTACTCGAGACTCCTTATAACCATAGGAAGCCTAGAAAGAATGGGTGACTTTGACTAAGTCATAACAAAAATTGACTCAATGAGTCACAACTTAGTGACCAGTAACTCAGTTATCTCATATTCCTAAGAAAAGCCTAGGAAGAATGGGACTAGGTAAACTGGGCATTTTGACTCAGTAAATAATAACTCAGTGGGGGCTTAGCCCTCTCAATTGCCCATGAAAAGCTTAGAAAAAGTGAAAATAGGTTGATTGGGTTTAATTCAATGAATCACGCTTGGATGACTCGTTGAGTGGCTCAGCACTCTCATTTACTTTTAAGAAACTTAGGAAAAGTAAAACCAGGTTAACTAGGTTCGACTCAATGAATCACGCTTGGATGACTCAGCAAGTAGCTCAACTCTTTCATTTACCTATAAGAAGCTTAGAAAAAAGCGAGACCTGGTTGATTGGGTTTGACTCAGTGAATCACACTTGGATGACTTAGCGATTAGCTCAACTCTCTCATTTACCTATGAGAAACATAGAAAAAGTGAGACTAGGTTGACTAGGTTTTGACTCAATGAATCACGCTTGGATGACTCAGCGAGTGACTCAACTCTCTTATTGACCCGTGAGAAGCTTAGGAAAAGTGGGATCAAACTCACTAAGTTTGACTCAATGAACCACAGTTGAGTGACTCAGAGAGTGACTTAGCTTTCTAATTTGCCCATGAGAAGACTAGAAAAGGAGGGACCAAGTTGTTTGGGTTTTAACTCAGTGAATTATGCTTGGATGACTCAGCGAGTGACTCAACTCTCTCAGTTACTCATGAGAAGCTTAGGAAGAGTGAGACCAAGTTGATTGGGTTTGAATGAATTATATTCTCAGCAAGTGCCTCAATTCTAGACTTAGAAAGTGGACAATTTGAATGAATGATATTCTCCAATATCCCATGGAAAATAGAAGAGAGCAATCTCTATCATTTAACTTATGAGAGATCATAGATCCAGGTTACAAGTGATGAATTTGTATAGATTGGAAGGGTTTAACAACTTAGATGATGTGAATTAACTTAATTAGATGAGATTAAGTCTAATCTTAGTTACCACTAATGGTTATCCCTAAATTTTAATTTGGATAATATAGAATGACAAGTGGGGCCCATGCCATCATCTCCATGATCTATGCGCCCCGCATCCACATGGGGCCCATTTTGGTTTTAACTCCACCAATGGGTCCCTCTCTATGGGCAATTTGGTCTCATGATAAAGAGAATAGTGAATTTAGGAAGTTCACCCAAAAATGGTCATCTTCCCCATTTTTACACAAGTCAGAAAGCCCACCATTAATGGATGCCTCTCTTGTTCAACATTTGGCATGGAACCCATTAATGGAGTTCATTTTTTTTGTTTTTATTAATTTTTAGAAAACCCAAAGAGATGAATTTTTTCAGGCTCCCATAGAGTTTCAATGGCTTTCATCCTTAGAATGACAAACCCACCACATCACAAGTAGAAAAAACTATTATGCACCATGGTCGAGTTTCTACAAGACTTAATCAGATGGCCACGGTGGCTGTCTTAGAATAGCAAAGCACTTGCCTCGAACTAAAAGAAGATTAAAAGATGAGCTCCAAGTTCCTTCATTATTGTGGAAGGAGAAGAAGCTCAAAGGAGAAAGAAGGAGAAAGTCTATTATAAAAGAAGAAAATGCCCTAGCAGTGTCTATCCCGAAGAAAAAAATTTGCCCTGACAAAGTCTGTCCGTAAGGAAGAAGAAGAAGATCTGATGCTTCTCTTCTCAAAAATTGAGCCTTTTATAACCACCAGGGGTAGCTGGCATAGTGGAGCACCACCTTGTCATGGTAGAACATCCTAGCATGGCAGAGCCTGGCATGGCCAAGCTTAGTGTGGTGGAGCACTATTGGCTTAGCAAGCCTTGTGGCATGGCTAAGCTTAGTCTGGTGGAGCACAGCTAGCATGGCGGAGCCTCTTTGGTGGCATGACGGAGCCTAAGTGGCATGGTCAAGCCTAGCATGGTAGACCACTCTGGCATAGCAAAGCCTAGCATTGTAGAGCACTTTTATGTGGTAGAGCCTTAGTGGCATTGCAAAACCCTGTTGGTGTAGTAGAGCCTTAGTAGCGAAGCCCTATTGGTGGGGTAGAGCTGTAGTGGCATTGTGGAGCCCTACTGGTGTGGTAAAGCAAGCTTGGTTGAGCACCTCCTTGGAATGGTGGGGCATTCTGGTATGGTGGAGCACCTCCTTGGCACGGTGGGGCATCCTAGCATGGTGGAGCACTTGTGGTGGGACATCCTAGCATGGTAGAGCCTTAGTAGCATGGTTGTTCACTTGTTTGGCTGGTGGACCCTGGCATGGTGGGGTAGCTCTACCATACCACTGAATTTAATCAAGATAATTTGGGAAATTAATTTCATTTTCAATTTGGATGGCCTAACCAAAATTGTCTGGGCAATTCATTAAAATACCAATTAAGTATACCCATTGCTAGTTACAAAACACATTGGATGGTTGATTACTTATCTTGAATCAGTCTCGATGTAATCTAAATTGTTCCTTGTATAAACCGGGGTGCTTGATTTCACTTAATAGTTTAAGTTATCCAATAGTTATGTTATATGTTGTATTAATTTTTTTATAATGCTAAACTGATCAAATATCCTTCAATACTAGATTGGCATTGTTTTAAGTTAATGTTGAAGATGCTCTGTCAATGATCACATGGAATCTGTAAACATGAACTAAATTTTAATAATATTACAATCCCAAGGTATTAGTTAAACCTGCTTGGGAAACTTTAATATTTAAGATCTCAAATAGAAATTCAATTCCTAGTCAAATATTTTGTAATTATTGTTATATATAAACATGGTTGAAGCCAAATTTGACATCTCAAGTTATGTAGACATAATTGAACAATTCTCAACTTGTGTAAAAAGATCTTCTTCAACCTAATTGCTTACACTTTTGAAAAATAACAAAGGTACTTGAAAAAGATGAGGCACATCAAAGTAACACCACACATTTATTTCAAATCTTCAAAAAATATGTCCTTACAAAATTCATATGAGAAGTACAAAAAGAATTTAAGAAAGGAGTGTGTTTAGTTAATTCATCAAAAAGTTGGAGAATATAAATGATCCATCTTGCTTATCTCTTGTAATTATCTTTATTTTGATGATTAACAAAATCATATATCCACAAAAATAAAAAATGGAAAAGTAATGCAAAACACAAAATGCGAAAAAAGGGTTACAGAACCACAATCGAAATGCTCAGCCCCCTATGCCTATTGCCTACCCCACAGCCGATATCTCAATTGCCCTAGCATATCTCCTGCAATTCTTTAGGAGAATGTGTTCTCTCTGGATGTCTACAACTAATATCTTAGCTGCTTAAGGATATCGCACACCAACTCACAATCGAAACTTGCAACCGCCCCATCCTACTACTTACCACCCAAGTTAATGCATTATCTGGCAAACCCAATCCGCCTGCTAATATCACCTAGTTCATAGCCAATTGACTCAACCACTTACCATATCATCTGCAAGTAGTCAGGGACATATGTTCAAGAGTTTTATCATGGATCCGACTGTAGCCGATTTGCCAAGGTGCCTATCATATCGGCTACCGATTCCAACTGTCACAAAATTTAAATGTTCCTTCACATTTAATGCACTCCACTTACCTTCCAATGGGTAGATTTTGAATGTAATTATAAAATTAATTAATTAGAGATGTTTCAAAGGGAGTTGCATGCATTAAGAGAGCCCAAATCTTCATTTACTCATAAGCAACAAAAGTACAAAAGTCTTCAAGCTCTCAACCTTCAATCTTCTCATTAAAGGCTGCCAACTACAACTTGGGAAGTACCCTCTACATTCAAAGCAAGCGATTCAAGCTTCTTTAGTCTTCCCATGTGCATTGATTAAAGCATTCATTAAAGTGTAATCCCTATTTCTTTCATTTACTCTTATTTGTCCCTTGAGTTGGTATTGGAGACCAAACTTAAGAAGAGTAATATTGATTATTGAAGTATGTCTCACAACCAGTTTACTGATTATTTTATGCCCCCTTGAGCTGAAATCAAGAACAGTGCTGTGTGCACTAATTTGTATTGTTTCTCATTAAATTAGTGGAACTCAAGTCACTAAGGAGTGCTTCAAAGAGTTGAGTAAAGAAGGTGTCTCGAACCACTATAAAATTTTGCATCTACTTTGTGGTTGTTTTTCATATTTGCATTATTTTTTTATTGAATTGAGGGTTTTAATTTTCCATAGGGGTTTTTCTTTAGATTTTTATAAACCTAACGAACCTCTCCCCTCTTAGGTTGTGCCACTATAAAGGGACCAATAGTTAAATCCAACATTCGAGGATGTCTATAGAGGAGAACTCAACCTACAAAGGTATGCAAAAACTAGCTATTGGTAGTAGTTGAAACTGTCAGACCCTATAGGGGAAGCTAAAAAGGAAAAAAATTGATCTTCAGAAGTCTGAAAGAGTCCTTGGAAAGTCCTCTCCTCTCTTGATATCTTACAAAAGACAAACCATCCCCTCTAGAGGTCTACGTTAAATGTCACAATGGTCACTAACAGTTTCATCCGACCTACAAAGGTCTTGATATCATATATAGAGTTCTACATCCATCACTATCAACCTTCACAATCATCAAAAATAGTCAAAATTACAACTAGATCACTTGCAACAGCTATAGTCTCTTCCGAAGTCAATAAATAGAAGATATTGTGCTTGCTATAGAAATTAGTCAAACTAGGTTGATGCTAATGTGATCATTGAGTGTGGGACTACATGGATGATTGAGAAAGCTCATTAAAAGTATAGCATGGCTACACGAAGCATAAGTAGTATATTAAAATGTCTAATTGGAATGTATCTTGAATAGAATGAGTGTGCATTATATAAAGGAATAAGAACATCCACATTAAATGATATAAGTATAGATACTTTTGATTTTGAATGTTAAAATGTCATATAATGCTTGGTTCCTGGATTAAATGATCTTAAAATATATTTAAAGCAAAATTGTTTACTTATTAAGCTATTAAGATTATAATTATTTATCTTAATATTTAAGTAGGAAACTAAACCCTTCTTAGCACTTAAAAGCCAAAAAGAGGAAGGGCAATCGAGCAAGATAAATCAATAGATTTATAAAAGAATTTTAGCTTTGGGTTTTTAAAATTTTACTCAATATACTTAGTAAATAATTTTGATTGTATTTATATCTCTAAGTGTGGGAATATTTGTAATAGTTGAGTAGAACCTTTAGATTATTTTTTTTCTTAGCTTCTAATAAATTAGATCTTGGGATTGAATAGATATATAGGTCAACAAGCCTAACCATGATCTCGAGAACATGGTTTGGAAACCTAATAACTATCCTAATTGTAAGAGAAGCATTGCTGAAATTTGAACTTGGGATGGGTAGCAATTTTATCTAATGTGATTTCTTAGGTTAATAGTTGTTCTAAGAATAGACAATTTATGATAATGGCAACCTAGCCAAGATGTCACACTAATATGAACATCCATTCTATGGAAGAAAAGGTAGAACCATCGGATTTCCTTTTAATTTTAAAAATCTATTTATTACCAACTGGTTTACATACTAGTGGTAAGTCTATTAACTCCCAAACATGATTTTTAGCCATAGAATCAATTTCTACTTGCATGGCTTCAAGCCATTTTTTTGAATTAGGTAATGCTAAAGCTTCAGAATATGTAGCTAGCTCCTGAGAATCTAATATAGCCAAGTTCACTAAGAACTCACCCTCGATCTCAAAATACCGGCGAGGAATATTTCCTCAAGCACTTCTCCTCAATCCAAGGTTCTCAGGATTATCTAACTCTCCAAATTCATTTTATAATGAACTACTCCCACTATTCCCTAACATGTAAGGAAATTAAGAGTTCCTTATCCTGTATATTTGATGAGGATGGTTTGTCAGACGGATCTACCAACTCATACAAAATAAGAGCAACTTTAATTTTACCAATTTTGGAAAAATCTATTTTTAGAAAATCTACATCTCTAGAATCAATTTCAATCATTCCTCTATTTAGATGTTCACCATACATCACATATCCTTTTGAATGTTCAAGTTATATTATAAAAACACATTTATAAGACCTAGGACTCAATTTCTATATTTATGTGACGTGTTATGAACATATCCGGCATAACCCCATTGCCTTAGGTTATCCAGATTTGGTCCTATACCATTCCACAACTCATATGGGGTGGTTGGAATCAATTTTGAAGGCACACAATTTAAGACATAAGTGACTATCATGAGTGCATCTTCCTAGAACTTAATTGGAAGATTAGCCTGCATCATCATGGACCTAACCATATTCAAACCATATTCAAAAGGGTATGATTCCTACATTCTGCAACACCATTTTGTTGGGAGTGTATGGAATTGTTAATTGCCACTTGATCCCTTTCATCTCACAATATTCTCTGAACTGATTAGATAGAAACTCTCTCCCCCTATCAGTTCAAAGAACCTTAAGGTGAGAGCTTTTTTTATTCTCAGCTTCCACAATAAAGTGTTTGAAGCACTCAAAAGCTTCAGAATGTTGAGATAAGAGAAATGTATATCAATATTGTGAAATCATCAATGAACATGATAAAGTAATATGCACCATTTCTAGATCTCACGTTCATAGAACCACAAATATCAGAATGAATCAAATCTAAAGGATATAAAACTCTCATAGCCTTACCAAAAGGCTTTCTACAACCTTTTCCTACTATGCATGGCTCACAAAGAGGAAGTTCAACTTTGGAAAGTGAACCCAGCAATCCATTTCTTGCTAAACAAACCATTTGATCATGGCCAATGTGTCCTACTCCAGCATGCAATTTTGCAAATTTAGAAATAATAGTAGAAGATGAAAAGGAAGACGTACAAATTATTGCATTTACTTTGCTAAAATATTTTGAGCCTAATTCTAACAAAAAGAACTCATTACTCATTATTCCTTAATAAAATAATCTTCCATCATAGTAAATAAACAAACAATTACTATCAAATAAGAAAGAATATCTAAAACTAATTAAATGTTTGATTGAAATTAGACTACATCAAATAGAAGGTTCATAAAGCACATCATACAGGTCCATTGTGTGCCCATTATGCAGGTTAAGTTGATATGAACCAACTCCAAGAATTTCTTCTTGTGCTTCATTCCCTATAGTGATATATCCCGTGCCCTTTGTAAAATGATGATAGTTTAAAAATCCAACTCCATCAGGAGCTATATGCTTGGTTGCACCCGTATCTACAATCCAAACAGAAGCAGAGGAGTCATAAACACGTGTGGCCAAACAAATATTAGACCACCAAGGTCAGGATATACCTTCTTTGGTGCATTGCACTCATTAAACAAAGCGACCTTTCTCTCCACGATTGTAGTACTTTAGTTTGGATTTATCCTTTCTGCTAGTGCACTTGCCTTTAGACTTCTTCGACCACTTGCCTTTAGACATCAAACTCTCTTGATTTCCTCCATTATTCCTTTTACATTGGGGTCCATGACCCTTACATTGTGAGGAAGATAAGGCAATCATCACAGCAGGGTGACTCGGCTGAATGCGCTTCACCTCCAGCTCTAAATGCCTGGAAATATCTGCAACTGTCTTGATACTCTCATTACGAGTAAGTATCAACTTAACCTAGGTCCACTTAGGATCAGATAATGAATAAATGATTTGCAGAATTTGCTCAGCTGGTGAGAGTTTTACTCCAATTGATGCAATTTCTCTTGCCATATTAGACATTTTAAAAATATGCTCAGTCATGGTATGTTTGGGATTTAGTCGATACTAATTATGCTTCATCATTAAGATATGTAGTCTCTAGATTCTGAAGTACCCCCAAAATGAATATGCAGCTGATCTCACATTTCCTTTGTAGTGGGAAATTTCTCAAATTCCTCGATCAAAATGTTGTCCATGTAAGCAAGCATCGAGAACCGATCTGATTGGTGAATCTAACCTAGTTTTCATACAGTGATAAACAGTGCATTAATAGTATTAAATAGTATCAAATAGTTTATAAAAAGTATTTAAATACTATAAAATAGTAAGTTAACATTTCCTAATAGTAATTTATACTGTTCATAATCCTTTTCATGTTTTACACTAATCATTTTCATTTTCCACACAGATCAAAGAAAGGGATTTCACACAGATCTCAATGCATGCATGAATCCCAATATTGCATAACAAAAAAAAATATGACATATATTCTAAACATTTAATTAACATGAACTCATCATGCTAAATCCCATCACTTTTAATCTCAATATTAAAAGCAGGAAATAAATATTTTAATCCATTGCAATTCAATTTATCTTTGTAACAACCTGGGCTCCTATGGAGGTATTGTCCGCTTTGGGTCACATCCCAACCCTCATGCCAGCTCCCACTCTAGCGCCCACCCACACGGTTTTGTCTCACAAAAGGTACCTTGACAGATTATCATGAGCCCCCATACTTAAGCCAAGACTCTCCCTCTTACCCAAGCAATGTGGGATCTCACATCCACACCCCTCTAGAGGCTCCAGTGTCTTCTCTAGACACACCCCCGTCAGGACTATTAAGGGTCGACTTTGATACCAATTGATGAAAAAATATAATTAATCAATATATGATATTGAAGGATCGTGAATAAAAGACTTGCCTCTTTTGATCTTGATGTGATTACAACCAAAATTGATTTGTAGAAGACTCACTTAGATGAAGCGTAGGCTACCAGAGTCCACAATAGAAAGCATGTTCCAAATCCCAAGGACAGTGATGATGATCCTAGAGAACTCAAATTGGAACCTAAAGAATGCCCTAACTTTTTAGGAAGAGGAGTGGCTTAAATGTGCTAGGGTTTTTTTGCATCTAACACCTTATAGCAAAATGGGTTTCCTTTTTTATAAAGAACTTATCTTTAGTATCTTAAACTAATTAGGTAACCACTCTCCCAACTTGTGGTGTGGATGAACATATAGTTTTTAACACCATGCAACAAAAAGGAGCTTGATGGTGTTAGCCAACGAGTTAGCTCAAGGACGTCATATTGCTTTAGCTCCTCGAGTTCTGTGTGAGATATCTCGAGGCCCAGGAGAGATAATATTTTTATTAATACATAAATATACATGTAAATATAATATATATATATATATATATTTAACTATATATATATGTATGTATAATATTTTCATGCATAATATATAATATATAATGTATAAATATAATATTTAAATATTATGTAAAAATATATTATTTATTTATTTATATTTCATATTTTCCTTGTATATTGTATATAATGCAATTTTTATTTTTAATAAATAAAATTTTAAAATGTATATAATATAATTTTAAAATTATATAATATATTATATAAAACCAATGAAGGACTTCATACCACCTTCAATGATCATAAATTAGTTTTCTATTTCTCTGAACCTCCCAAAATGTCTATATTAACAGAAGTTAAAGAAACTTTAAATTATAAGAAAAACTTTATAAACTCTTTACAATAAGAAATAAAACATAAATTTATAGAAACTCAAATAGACAGAACCTAAAACAAAAAATTGAGAATTTTATGAACTACTTAGTTAAAATAGTATATTCAGAATTACCAAATGCTTTTTGGAACCTAAAAAAGCATGTTGTATCTTTACTTATATTAAAGAATTTACTGAATCCCCTACAAAATCAAGACCTATACAAATGGCTCTGATACCATTTGGAGGTTCCAACTAGTGCTCGAGTTTAATCAGAGTTTATATATTCATAGATTTTCCAATCATTGTCATGGTTATGAGGAAACTCAGTTTGGATAGAGTTAACATGAATATCTTCTGGAATATTGTTAATTTCTAACTACAAGAAATTTATTTCTAAGAATAATTCAGCTACATAACAACAGAGAAATAAATGAAGAAACATTCATTTATACTAGTAACAATCCAATTTGTTGTTCTAACTGTTTAATCCGTTTTGTAATATGAGATATAGATGTTCTTAATATGTTTAAAATATGAATTATATTTATGTTAGAGTTGGGATAATGAGCATGAACTTCTTCAATATTATGCAACAAGATTTCTCTATTTGTCTAAGAAGAATAAGATCAACACTTAGAGAATCTAGATATTTAAACATTTTATTAAAAACTAAAACATGAATACAAGAAAGGATTCTCACATAATACACACTAGAGGATGTTACAAACTTTGAATGACTGGAAGGCTCTTCGAAAACTCTTGAGTATTTTTCGATGCCTTCTTCTAAGACTGGGATCTATTTACAAATAGAAAAAGTCTAAAATGGATTTGAAAAGAGGTTAAGTTTGACGAATTCAAAAGCATTTAAAATCCATGGATCTTATCTCTGACATAAGAAGATAAAAGACTTTTACAAAAGTAACTTTAATAAAGAGAAAGACAAAAGACTTTTACAAAAGTAACTTTAATAAAGAGAAAGACAAAAGACTTTTACAAAAGTAACTTTAATAAAGAGAAA